>CM056725.1:53347083-53478184 GCA_029844215.1 Przewalskia tangutica | reverse complement strand
GACACGTGTCACCCTCTATTGAAACCCTAAAAGCGTCTTTGAAAAATATCCTGATAGCCAAAATCCTAGAAAACAAGTGGGCCCATAAAGCAGTAAATTTCTCCGAAGTGGGCCCAGCGTGACATTTAGAAAATAAAATTCATAATTCTCAAATATTCGAAGTCAGAATACCGTCGAGAATCAATTCCCGATATGAACCTTTTTCTTCCTGAATATTGGGAAACTTTTATTGCTCAGCATCTTCTTTCTTTTTCAAAATTCTGTGCGTGCATTTCATACGTCGTCCTCCACATACATACTACTGCCCGACTCACGATTGCATTCTCTCCTCGCCGAAACATTGGCCGAAGATGTTCGCTACCAAGGCGGATATCGATGGAAGTTACACTCCTAACAGTTGTGACGCCACGGCAGCGCGAAATAACAGCGTTATCTTCGCCGCTTTACGTCGTGCCACTTCTGAACACTTGAACTCTCGATCGCTCATACTTGATCCATTACGCCCGGATTCGAGAAATCTCTGGGTCGCTGCCTCCGAACTTAGTCGTCTTCGCAACCTCAGGCTTCCTTAAGGCGTTCGGCTTCTGAACGACTGCAGTGAGCGCGTCCACGCGGCTCATCGATGATCATACAAACGGGCCTAGCATCCTCGTGACCACACCACTGGCGGGACCACCCGGAACGGCCACCGAGCGGGTTCTGGGTTGACATCAGATGGTCCTCGACCCGACCCGACGCGCCGACTCTTGTTCCGTCCGAATGATCGCCTAATTCCGTCGTGGCTTCTGCTTAGTCGCGCTTTCTGCGGACTTATCACGCAAATAAATCCCGCGTATCTCTTTACTCGATAAGGTCCAAAAAGTAATCTTTAACTTCGAAGACGACCTTACCGCAAGGTCTACCGATCGTGACGTAGCGTAGTGCAGAGGTTAGCAGCTTCTACCGTACCTCAATCACGTATCCTCCCGACTAACGCAATGCGTTTTGCTTTCGCCACGTATCACGCGATGCTATGTCGTACATCAGCGCCAACGATAATGGATACATGCGTAACAAGCGCTGCCAAAACTCTAGAGGTTAAGGATATACACGGAAGGCTACCACTTCCGCTCTAATCATAGGAATTACGCCCGCGATGGTATGCATAGGCGTAGAAGGTGATGAACTGACGCGCGAGATCGCACGAAGGTGTCCGTAACATCGCTTCGCCTTGGTAGAGCGATTCACCATAAAATGGCCTGTTGTCAGCATGAAGCAAAACAAACTCCCCGATCTATGCTGACACTCTCTCCAAAATGGAGTCTACCCGCGATAGGTCACTGGCAAGCGGTAGGGGGCTTGACTGGATTAACACCGCGCTCTGCTACGCGAAAATCCCCGAACCGCGGAGGCCACGACGCTGGCTCACGAAGG
Organism: Przewalskia tangutica; assembly: GCA_029844215.1. Lineage (NCBI taxonomy): Eukaryota > Viridiplantae > Streptophyta > Magnoliopsida > Solanales > Solanaceae > Przewalskia > Przewalskia tangutica. The sequence continues at coordinate 53,476,771 of CM056725.1, read as the reverse complement.
CGATTCGGAGGACCACTCACACATCGCAGGTGGGGTATATAACTAACTGTAGCTGCGACGGTCGCCTCGAAAGCCCTCCGAGACCTGCCGTCACGGCCCTCGCCTGGCGATCCGGGTGAATTGAGTCGACCATAAATTGCCTCGCGTCACGGGTCGAAAGCTGCGTCGCGAACCCAATGTCCGTGCGGTTGAGAAAACACCGTATAAGATTCGACCGTATAATCATCTAAGCGGTGGCGTGGCGATGCACCTATCCTCACTCATCATCTGCTGACCCAAGCGCGCGAGGACATGCTCCGAGCCAAAGAAATCGAACTTCGACATTTATTACTCCACTGACGGTGCGCCCTCTACTGTCGATAACAAAAATCACAGCCGGCGATGCCCTCGCCAAATCACGCGAGAAGCGAAGTGCGTGAGGAAAGCCGAAAACTTCATCCCATCTTCTTTGGAAGGAGTGCGTGCTCTCCGGAAAGCTCCGTAGATCGGAGCGATCATTTGCGTTATCCACGCGGCCGATCGCGAACCAAAGGTCACGGACTTCGGTTTACGAAACGCTTGATCACCGCGTGATCGTGTATGGCTAGCACGGATGAACTCGCTGCGGATCGATCCTGCGGCCTCGACCGGCGTAAAGCTGCGGCGGGCTCTCGCTTCGGAAAGTCCGTAGCCACCAGGCTATCTGCTCGGGGTGAACGGCTGGTGCCCCCTACTGGGCGAGGCTGCTGCGTCGGCTGTCGCCATAAATATCGGGCCTGACCGCGGCGAATATTGGCGAGCCCATCTCCTTGGCATGACCCGTCTCCACTGCTCCAGGCGCCATGGGGCTGGAGGCTGCCGAGAGCTCTTGTAGTCTCGTCCCTGATCCCGCTATGCTGCGGCTCTAGCTGCTATTTGGTCTTTGGCGTCGTCGCCAGAAACCACGCCGTCAGAAGACACAAACCTGACCTCAGTCTATGCGGGCCTCGCGCCCTCGTCACTCTCTCACGTATCTCTTGTAGCGACGGCGCCTCGGCTGCCTTGCCTCACAGGCGGGGTTGCACTGCGGAGGCATAGCCCAGGTAAAGCAGAGATACGTCGGAGGAGGTCGAGCACAACACGACTCACAGGCCGATCTCGGGATGAGAAGAATGGAAACCCGATCCACAAATAATCCTGCTGGCCTCACGATTATAGATGTGGTGCAACACGTGATAATCGAACTTCTGCTAGAACGCGATGCGTAGACCTTTCAGGACTTTGCTCACGATACCCTTTTGTAACGACCGTTCGGGGCGAATTCGCGATCTTTGGTGCAGTGTATTACCGGGCACCTAGCGATACATCATCGGAGAAAATCAGCGGAACATAAAACATGAGTCATTATACAAGAGATATAATAAATAAGCAGGCACCAAGCAGTTGCCTTGATATATCGTAAAACACGAGCAGTTTTAATCCTTTTACAACCACGCATGCAGTACTCTGAACCTCTAAGATATCTGATGACTATGGCGGGGACGGGGCCCACTTGCCGTACCACAGGTGTACAGAACTTTGACTCGGGAGCACTGAGATAAGCCTCGGAGAAGCGGGCTTGAGCTGCGGCTGATCACATGGCGAGGATCCACGGCCGATGTACCTCACTGCGGCGTGAGCGGCCCGAAGAGAGTCGGTGCAACCAGGTACCAAGTATATGGCTATGCAATCACGTAAATGAAATCATACTAGTCTATAAGCGGGGAGACATGTATGATAACCAAACTCTGATTCCGCATAAAGCGATCATCGCTCCGATATAACTATGGGTCTCGCCGCCACATGTCGGAGTTAGCATTATGGCGCGTGCGGAATCTGCGCCGGTGTAAACGTGTCCATGATGCGACAATAATACCAATGTCCGGCAGCGTGCCGAATTGCACGCCGGTGTAAACATGTCCATGTGACCTCAATAACAAAGCGACAATCAAATGGAAGCATGCGATGCGCTACGCGTCGTGTCGGTATGTCGAAGAAACGATAAGACAACATTTCAAATGGGCGCGTACGTGCGCTATAGCATCGATGTCGGTATGTCGAGAAACAATAAGACAACATTCCAAATGGGCGCATACGTGCGGCTACGCGTCGATGTCGGTATGTCGAGGAAATCGCAGGCGATAATCAAAATGGAAACATGCGTGCGCTCGCGTCGGTCGATTATATCGGTGATTCACCCGAGACCAACCAAAATGGAGGCATGCGTGGCTACGCATCGTGTCGGTATGTCAGTGATTAACAACAATAATCACATCAGCGAGGCGTACGGTGGAATTTCTCCGATCGCTGGCTGCGTCGGTAAGTTCTCAACAAGTCAGCGACCTCCGCCGAGGCGGCGGTAACACGAAAATCTGACGGCACGCGACAAAGGTTATCACGATAAGCATGGCGAGCTTGACAACAAGCGTAAGTGAGTTTCCGCAATGACACAAAGTACTTTCATTTTATACCAAAGTCGGGTTTTAACCCCAAGTACTACATCGTAAGATTCTTTTAAAGAGATCCATTCTTTTATAAAGTCACCGATACAGTAGTATTAGAATGACCAACCCAGCCTTTTTCAAAACCAAGTAACAACATTCTTTTCCTAAGTTCGGTTGCCTAGTTTTGATTACCGAAGCTTCTCATTTTCAAATGGTTTCATAGTTCCCAAACTTAATCACTTGATTCCTTTTTAGAACAATTGAGTAACATATGTCATATATGTGAGTAGTTTATTCTTGTTTATAACGATCTTATTACAATGGCCATGATCACAGAAGATGTAATATCATTTTGTCTTATCTTAGCTCTATGCGAGATGGAGGTTTCTCTTTGGTTTTAATACAACACGTCATTATTCAATACATTTTCCTTTATTAGCTGCGTGGTGCATGCGATGATACGTTACGATTCGAAATCGATAAAGCATTATCACAAAACCAGTACTCATTACTCACGAATGAGGTTTCACGCAAACATCGCATTAAAACAAATAAGTTAAGTCTCTTATCTTATAAGATCAAGTCTCTTAACTTCTAACATGATAAACCATTTTCACTTACAGTAAGGTCGTTATAACTAACTTCCCTTAAAGCTATTATAACGCATGTTTTAAACCACCAAAATCATATACGTATGCGTCTGCGAAGTACTACATAGTTCACAACCATCATCTAGAAAAGATAGGAAGAGGTTCCACGTACCTCGCGACGATTTATCGACCCGATAAGCAAAATGCTCAGTACTACAACGCTGGCCACTTTCGACTCGCCAGTAGAATCGCTACTCTTTGATCTTTCGCTAAAAAGGTCAAGCGTCTATTAACCCCAAAACACAAGTTTGTCATTACATAGAAAATTGGCCTCCCCACATGGCAGCGTAAATCTCCTCTCTATCGTAGGCTGGCTTGACCGGGGGGGGTTTCGTCTACGGGCGTGTACAATTCCTCTTCGATGTCTTACAAGTCTGCTGTCTGATCCTATGTAAATCTGATTCGATTCGGTTCTTTATTCTTGGCTTAAGTCAAAGACATTGCGAATACTAAGTAGTTCCATATATAGTATACTTGACTATATATTCGACGAAGCATGTAATTTCCAATTACAATAGAGGGCAGATAATTACCTCGATAAGCGAAATTATCCTGAGTTTAATGTCGCTCTGAGCAGGTTTAGCTCCAGCAACTCCGTGCGCTCGAGCCACTCCAAACAACCCTTAGAAGTTCTAACCAACCTACTCATCACTGACCAACATTGAAGATTTCCTTGGGTTTGGTTTGAGACTAAAAAGGACAATGAGTAGTATTTCGGACTCTGTAAAGAGGTATCTTTGGAATACTACTGGTATGAGGCTAAGGTATTTTGGGCATTATAACAATACTAGGGGAGTATTTCTATACCTGACAAAGGGTATTATCTGAAAACAACTAGGCTGGGGTACTGGCATGTAGACCTCATGAGGGAGGAGACACAGGCGGAGGCCAGCTTTGAGGAGAGGGCTCTTGGGCGAGATTCGACAAAGAGGGAGGAGGGATTGAACTTGGAAACATTTGTGGATGAATGAAGTCTTCCGCAAGGGGTATTTATAGCAAACGAATGCCACCGATGGCGAAGTCGAGCCATGTGCCGAGGCAAGTGTAAGGTAGCCAGTCGAGCCAAGTGCACTAGCAACCCTACTCCTGAAACATGGCAGCTGAGACAAGCCACAGAAACAAGGCCAAAAACCAAGGCACAAAAGCAAGGAACGATAGGGCCAAAAGCGTGAGCCAAAAGATCGAAGCGATTCGTGAACACCGCAATCTTCCTTGGGCGCTTCGACTTAGCTCGATGTGAGGGTGACCATGTCACCCTCCCGCTGAGTCCCAAAATGTTTTAGATCTCTCGGAAAAATCGCCGCAAAAATTAAAAGGACATGGCCGAGATTTTCCCCTCACGAAGGCTGTGAAAGCGTTTAGTCGAGCGACTCTGAGTCGGTAACTTGTGCCCCGAATGTAACCGGCCCGAGCCACTGGCGGGGTGACACGATGTCACCTCTGTGTAGCCCTCGAAAGCGCGATCTTTTCGAAAAAATATCCTGATAGCCAAAATCTCGAAAACAGAAAGTAGGCACAAAAGCCCCATACGTAGTAATTTCTCAGTGGGCCAGCGTGACCATTTCCGAAAATAAATTTTCCATAATTCTCAAATATTCGGGAAGTCGAATACGAAATCACGGAATCGAATTCCCGATTAACAGAACCTTTTAACTTCACAAATATAGCAAAACTTTAGTCGAAAACTGCATCTTCTTTCTTTTCAAAATTTTACAAATGCATGACTGTGCGTCGTCCTCGCATACATACCACCAGCTACGAGGTGTAACCTTTACCCCCTAGCACCTTCATGAAATCTACCCACTCCAGCTTGGTAGAAAAAGTTGCACTTCCTGAGTATCGTTATAATGCCCAAAAATACCTAGCCCGTATCCGTCCAATCCTTAGTAGAAGTTGTGAAGAACTTCTAAGGTTCTTTCAGAACTCTGGGCGTACAACAGGAGCTAAACCTTGCTCGGAGGTGCGACTTTATCACAGGATATTATTGGGCTTAGGAGGTAACTAATCCTAACACTCTTTTGAATTAGAGAATACTTCTGTTGTAGTATAAGTATAAGTATAAATACTTAGAAGAATATTGCGAGAATAAATTGAGCTGTTATCACGATGGAAGGGTTTAAAAGAAGAATAATTGAACTATGCTTATATAGAATTTGTTTTCACGATAGACTTATATAGCTCAGGGTAGAGAAGTCTTTGCCCGACTTTCAGTAAATTGTGAACCCTCTGTTTAGAATGACCTTGAGTAGTCTTTGATAGATGTATGTGACTATTATGGTGACTCTCTCTTGTGCGCGACATATTGACTTGGCGGTGGTTTTTTGAGAAGGTATGTGATTCTTCTAAAGCATGATATTTTATAATATATATAGTCGATGAAGGCGTCGTGTGTTAAGCGAATAATAACTACGGCAATGTCTTTGACTTAAGCACGAATAATATACAGCTGATGCCTCACTTAAGCACGAATAATAAAGATCTGGCATTTCAAAGAATCTTGAATCATTTTTATGAAGAGAACTAATTGGTTTTTAAGCGAAGCTTAAGAGTTATACTAGCTTTATGGGAAGTTAAGTATAACGACTTAAGATTGATAAAAAAGCAGGTTGCCTATGTGTTTATAACGGACTTATATTGAATTGTGAAAGAATAATAAGATGGTTTGATAAGTAGACATGATATGATGCTATGTGTGTTAGTGTCTTGTAACGTTTGTGTAAAAGAGTATTAACATTTGTGCTTATGTTGTTTAACGATAATTTTGTTAGGTTAGTGTAACATCGCTCGCCTCTTGACATATGCAGGGTTAAGCTGCCTCCGTCACGGGGTAGACTTCGAGGCGATGCAGGACCGTGATTGAGAATACCTAAATGCGGGTCGAGGACCTATGCGGAGCTACGGGAGTTCGAGGTTAGTGTCGCGGGGTTATACCGTGCGATGCATGTGGCCATGCGGACTACGAGTCGGGGCGATGCAGGAGTAGCTACCGCCGATGCGGGTTATATACCACTATGCGGGCCTATGTGATTGCTTTATCACGGACTACGAGTCGAGTTAGGCTTGCATGGTGATACTACGGGCAATTGGCCTGGCGATCATTCGCGGCCTAGAAAAGACTTATTCTGATTTACCTATTCTTTGCTCTTGTTTGTGATGTAGCTATGTGCGGTTTCGCTGGTTGTTTCATACGTATTTGTAGCTGGTTTTAAAAATGATATGTTTTCATTTAAGTACCTTACAGTTTCACGTACTTAGTACTGTTGTCTTGACCTCGCCCGAGTGCGTTAATCTGCATGAGTAAGCTGCAGTGCTAGATCCGCGTCCTTAGGATCTTTTGCTTTGGTGTCGGGGCTCCGTCTTATAGGACTCTGCTGTGGGTATGATCTCACTGTTGTAGATAGTTTTGTCTTGTCGAGGTATGGCGGGGCCTGTCCGTAGTTGTTTATTTCCTTAAGTGCAGACATCTTTATGCGATTGGGATATAGCTTGCAAAAAACTTTGTATATATATATATGCGGAAACACTCACTCTCGAAAGCGTGTCATTTACAATTTCTTCATGTCATGTTTTTATATTGATTTTCTCGATGTATGACTACTTAGGTGCGGGTAAGGCACGATCACGGGCCGAGCAGATGCGTGACAAAAGTGGTATCGAGCGATTAATCCTCGGAAAGTGTCTGACCGTATCTAGTAAGTGCTTGATTATCGGTGTATTGTGCGCCGCCAATGTCGAGGCTATAGGATATTTAGGATTGGTTTCCATTCTTCTCACTCTGAGATCGTCTTTAGAAGTGTGTTAAAGTTGGACTCATACAACGTATTCCTTGTTACATGCTTGATTATGCCTCGCGTAAAACCGGGCCCGAAGGGCAAGCGGCCAGGCTGATCGAACACTAAGTCACGAGGCTCGAGCGATCTATCTGCGACAGCAGTTCTATAGCGCCGCGGCCAGCGAGACCACAGTACCAGCGCCTCACATCCCGCGGCTGAGGCGGAGAGTTAAGCTCTGAGAGATAACCCGACTATTAGTGAAGTTGTGGCGAATCGAGATAAGTGAATCTGGCGATTCGATTCAGCTCGGCTCGGTCGCACCGTGGTGCAGAAGCGAATAGTTTGAGGCTACGAGATTTCTTGAGTTGTAGCGCGAGTTTTCTGGTCGGCGGGAGGATGATCGCGAGGAGTTCATCCGTCATTCTGAAGGATCGTCAGTGATCGAGGCCTCGAAGGCAGTGTGACGCCCGGTTCGCGTCGGCTGCGTGATCTGCGATCGATTGGTTTGTTCATAGGAGTTATCGGGAAACCGCGCGTCCCGGTACTTAGGATGAGTTCTCGGAGGCTTTCCTCTCACTGCGCCTCACGCGAGATGAGAGGCGCGGTGATAGATTCTTGCTGGCGTGAAGGCGAGAGGGCCTTTGTCGAGAAGTACAATGTCGAGTTTGATTCATTGGCTCGATATGTCGGCGTGTGCGATTATGGAGGATAGGGTGCCACGCTTCGTCAGGCTAGATGACTATATGGCGAGTCGTGTGCGGGTTTTCTCTTGAGGCGGGTATGGACATTACGCGTGCGAGCTCATGCTCTTGGATGTGAGGCGTAGAGACGCCGGGTTGTGACGGCGAAGAAGGCGGGGCGGCGAAGTCGTTTGGTAGCTATCGTGGTGGCGGCCTCGGCGATCTGGGTACACCACGGCCCGGCCGCGAGCACTCGCGCAGTCCTCGGCACGGCCAGAGATATGCAAGGCGGACGAGGCCAGGGACTTGAACATCAGGCGGCAGAGGTTACGGCGATCGGGACCACCCGCACGATGTAGCGATCACGGTAGATCGCCGGGAGTTGTGGTGCTACGGGAGTTTGTTTGATTGTGGCGGCGAGTCATTATCGGCTTGTCAGACGAAGCGATCTTGATGGTAAGTCGGCTACTGAGTTCTTTGCGGGTCTTCCATCCAGCGATTACTCATACAGGAGGCAAGGTACCACGGACCAGCAGGCGCGGCGAAGGTCGTGGCGCGGGTCGATTCTAGCGGTCCTCGAGCCGCGTTTATGCTTTGTCGGTAAGCGGGATCGGAGGCCTCACTTTGATGTCGCGGTACCTTATCGGTTCACAGGTTTGATGTGTATGCTTTGATAGATCAGGTTTCTACTGCATCCTATATATCTCCCTTGTTGCTAGTAGGATAGGGATGAGCACGAGTCCGTAGACCGCTTCCGGTAGCTACGCGATGGGTGATTCGGTGGTAGCTCGGCGGGTATATAAAGCTTGTCTGTGACCGTTCACGATCGTCGGACCACTGGCCGGCTTGATAGAGTTGGAGATGATTGACTTCGGCGTGATCATGGGGATGGATTGGCTGGCTAACGCTATGCCAATGTAGGCTATGAGAGAGAGTAAATGCAGTTCCAGTTTCTGAGGCTAGGTTGTTGAGTGGGAGAACGCGGTATCGTAGAAGTAGAGTTTATTTCCTACCTCGAGGCTAGGAAGATGATGCGAAGGGGTATATCTACCGTCGTTCGGGTGTTTGATCGAAAGTGCGGTACAGATTTTCGTCGATTCCGATGGTGAGAGAGTTCAGACGTGTTTCGGGCGACCTCCCCGGTATCGCTCACGAGAGGAGATTGAGTTTTGTATTGACATATTACGGACACTCGGCTATTTCCATTCGCCATACGAGAATGGCTTGCCGAGTTGAGAGAGTTGAAGAGATCGGCTTAGAGATTTCTTGGAGAAAGGGCTTATCGGGCTAGTGTTTCTCCACAGGGAAGCCTTGGTATTGTTCGTGAAGAAGAAGGGCGGGGCGCTGCGCGTGTGTTGATCTGAGCGGTGAACAAGGTGACCATTAAACGAATACCCCCCGGGATTGATGATTTGTTCGACCCGGTTGCGAAGTCGCGAATGTTTTCAAGATTGATCTGCGATCGGGCTATCATCAGTGCGAGTCGGAGAGGTGGATGTCCACAGAATTTGCATTCGGACGTGCGGGCATTATGAGTTCGAGTCATGTCTTTTGGGTTGACGATGCTCGGCGGTATTCATGGATTTGATGAGCAGGAGTGTTCAAACCATTTTTGGACACGTTTGTGATAGTGTTCATTGATTATATCTTGGTTTATTCGCTCGAGGCGAGGAGCGTGCGGAAGCGTTTGAGGCTGTCTTGTGATTCTCGAGACCAGCTGATTATGCGCGAAGTTTTCCAAATGTGAGTTTTGGTTGACTTGATGGCGTTTCTTAGGCATATTATGGTGATGGCGTTCGAGGATCTGGCGAATCGAAGCGATCGAGGACTTGGCCTGAACTCTTACTTTCAACGAGTTCGCGATTTTACAGGCCTTGCGAGGATATTATCGGCGGTTCGTGGAGAAGTTTGCTTCTATCTGCACCGTTGACTAGGTGACTCGGAAGGCGGCGAGTTTGATGGTGATGCTTGTGGCGGGGTTTCGATTCTTGAAAAGAAGTGCGGCGCCCCGTTCTTACTCTTCGGAGGTCGGATGGTTATGTCGTGTATTGTGATCGTCGAACGTCGGGTTGGGATGTGTGTTGATGCGGCATAGCGGGGTTATAGCATATCGTCGGCGGTGAAGAAACACGAGAGAACTACCCGCGTGATTTGAGTTGGCGGTGTGATTCGCTTTGAAGATGCAGGCCTTATTTGTATGGGGTTCGCGTGGATATTTTTACAGACGCGAGAGCCTCGGTATATCTTGACAGAGGAGTGAACTTCTGGCGAGAGCGGTGGTTAGAGTTGCCAAGGATTACGATGTTGATATCTGCACCGCGGGAAGGCGATGTTGTGGCGGTCTCTTAGTCGTGGGTCGATGGGACTGCTCGGATATGCGGCTAGAGAGGAGGACATGGTTCGTGATTTGCACGATTCGCGAGCCTTGGTGTCCGTTTGATTGATTACGATAGCGGTGGGGTTAGGATTCGTGAGGTTGCGAGTCTTCCATCGTTGAGGAGGTGAAGAGGCGATTCGAGGATCGGCTTTGATTCGATATCGTGATCTGACTCTTACGTGAGGCAAGGAGTCGCACGAAATTGCTTTGATGGGGTGCTAAGGTTTGAGCGGTTGTGTGTTCGGATGTTTGAGGACTTGGCGAGTTCTTGGGAAGCGCGTAGCGTTACTCTATCCGTCTGGGTCGACCAAGATGTACCCGCGACGCGTCGTGTATTGGTGGGATGGCGAAGAGGGCGTTGCGAGTTCGTAGCTCAGTGCCCGTGTTGTCGGCGAGTAAAGGTAGAGCACGAGGCACAGTGGTTTGTTGCGGCGATTGAGATCGGCACGGAAGTGGGAGGTAATCAACATGGATTTTATCACGGGATTACCTCGCTTTCCGGAGAGCATGATTCTATATGGGTTATCGTCGCGGTGCGAAATCAGCCCACTTTCTTCCGTCGGGGCGACTTTTGGTGAGTTATGCGGACTTTACATCAGAGATCGTCAGTGCGTGGAGTCCCTCTTGATCATATCGAACGAGAGCCCAGTTTGACTAAGCTGGAGTCGCTTCGGAGGAGTTTAGGGGCGGTGAGCACAGTCTGCATTTCATCCGCAGCGACAGACCAGCGGGCGCACTATCGGACTCTTGAGGATATCTTTGCGAGCTTTGTGTTATTAACCGATGGTAGTTGGGAGGATCATTTGCCTCTGGTTGAGTTCGCGTATAATAGCTACGAGCTCCGTATTCGGATGGCGCCTTATGAGGCCTTGTATGGGAGGAAGTGCGGATCGCCTATAGGTTGGTTCGATGTGGGCGAGTGCGGCTAGTAGGACGGATTTGGTGCGTGAGCGATGGGTAGGTGAAGCTTATCAAAGCGGCTATTGTGACTCGAGTCGGCGAAGTAATTATCAGATCATCGTCGTCGGCATCTTGAGTTGAGTTCATGATTGGGTTTTCCTAAAGTGTCACCGTGAAGGGTGTGATGAGATCGGGAAGAAGAAACTTCGGCCAGTCATTGGGCGTTTGGTTGTCCGCGAGGTAAGCAAGGTTGCACTATGAGTTGGATCGTCGTCCGTCTGGAGGCGGTCATCCGGTTTTCACGTATCTATCTTTGAGGAGATGTATCGGGGATCCATCTAGGGTACACCCGATTGGCGATGTCAGTCGGGGGTTATCGTGTGAGGAGATTCCCGTAGCGATAGTCGATCGTCGAGTTAGGCGTCTGCGGACGAGGGCGTGGCAGTCGAAGTCTTGTGGCGAGCGAGCTCGGGGAGGAGATGGCGTGGGAAGCCCGAGGAGGACATGAGGCAAGTATCCTCGCTATTCCCAGCCTCCGGGTAATTCACTTTCCTACTTGTAAATTTTCGTTATCGTTTTGCCTAAGTGTTGTTTTGTGGCGTGTGTGGCTTTTGCAAGCTGTTTAAGTTATGAAGAACCTTATCGTTATCTGTCTTGGGAAGGAGCATTCGGGACGAATGTTTCTAAGGAGGAGAATGTTATACCGTATTTCAGTATGCGTGAGGAATACGTCTGAAGTCTAGCATAAAGATAAGCCTTGGGCGTTTTTATTTGTGCACAACTCATAAAAGAATCGTTTCAATGAAGCGTTTCCACGACTTCGTAGGGTAAATTCGGCTATGCCATTTCTAATTTTGCGGATTTTTAGAGAGGCGAAACATTTTGGACAGCGGGAGGCGACGGCACCGCCGATTTGTGGACTTGAAATCGTCCGTTTGGGCGAGGTGGACTTAAGTGCACGTTTTTGTGCCTTGTGCACAAGTCGAGTTAGTAGGATATTTGTGTGGAGTAAATCTTCACCACACTTGCCTTGCACTTGTCTTAATCTTGGCCATTGGTTGGCCAACGACCTATAAATACCCTCTTAAGATGAAGAGTTCTTAATCCATAAATCTTTCCAAGTCTTGAAAATCCTCTCCTCTCCTTTGTAGCCTCTTTCGTCAACACTCCTCCCTTGTGAAGTTTGGCGAGGGCTACCACACTAACCATGAAATCTACCACTCATTGGTAGAAAAGTTGCATACAGTATCGTTATAATGCCCAAAATACTAGCCCATATCCCAATCCTTAGTAGAAGTTGTGAAGAACTTCTAAGGTTCTTGGAGCTCTGGGACGTACAACTTAGGAGCTAAACCTTGCTCAGTGTGACTTTATCAGGATATTATTGGGCTACAGAAGTAACTAATCCTAACCTCTTTTGAATTAGAGAATACTTCATTTGTAGTATAAGTATAAGTATAAATACTTAGAAGAATATTGCGAGAATAGAATTGAGCTATTATCACGGTGGAAGGGTTTAAAGAAGAATAATTGAACTATGCTTATATAGGATTGTTTTCTGATGAGACTTATATAGCTCATGGGTAGGAAGTGCTGCCCGACTTTCAGTAGAATTGTGAACCTCTGTTTAGAATGACCTTGAGTAGTCTTTGATAGATGCGTGACTATTATGGTGACTCTGCTGCGACATATTGACTTGGCGGTGGTTTTATTTGAGAAGGTATGTGATTCTTATAAAGCGTGATATTTTATAATATATATGATGCGGTAGGCGTACATGTGTTAAGAATAATAACTACGGCAATGTCTTTGACTTAAGCTTTGAATAATACTTACAGCGATGCCTGGAAAGCTTTGAATAATAAAGATGCGGCATTTCAAAGAATCTTGAATCATTTTTATGAAGAGAACTAATTGGTTTTAAGCGAAGCTTAAGAGTTATACTAGCTTTATGGGAAGTTAAGTATAACAGCAAGATTGATAAAAGCAGTTTGCCTATGTGTTTATAACGGACTTATATTGAATTGTGAAAGAATAATAAGATGGTTTGATAAGTAGACATGATATGATCTATGTGTGTTAGTGTCTTGTATAGCGTTTGTGTAAAGTATTCTTGTTGTGCTTATGTTGTTTAACGATAATTGTTAGGTTAGTGTAACATCACTCGCCTCTTGACATATTGCAGGGGTTAAGGCGCCTCCGATGCGGGGTAGACTTCGGCGATGCAGGACCGTGATTGAGAATACCTCATGCGGGTCAAAGGACTATGCGGAGCTACGGGAGTTCGAGGTTAGTGTGCGGGGTTATACCTGCATGCGATGCATGTGGCCGTGCGGACTACGAGTCGGGGCGATGCGAGGTAGCTACCCTCGATGCGGGGTTATATACTATGCGGGCCTATGTGATTGGCCTATGCGGACTCTGAGTCGAGATTAGGCTTGCGTGGTGATCTACGGGCAATTGGCCTGCTTGATCATTCGCGGCCTAGAAAAGACACATTCTGATTTACTGTGCTGCTCTTGTTTGTGATGTAGCCTTATGTGCGGTTTCCTTAGTTGTTTCATACATATTTATGTGGTTTTAAAAATGATATGTTTTCATTTAAGTACCTTACAGTTTCACATACTTAGTACTGTTGTCTTGACCTCGCCCGAGTGCGTTAAATCTGTGAGTAAGAGCGGCAGTGCTAGATCCGCATCCTTAGGATCTTTTGCTTTGGTGTCGAGCTCCGTCTTATAGGAGGCTCTACTATTGGGTATGATCTCCTGTTGTAGATAGTTTTTGTCTTGTCGAGGGTATGGCGGGGCCTGTCATATGGTTGTTATTTCCTTAGAGTGCAGTAGGCGTCTGTGCGATTGGGATATAGCGCAAAAACTTTGTATATATATATATCTTGGAAGGCACTTTTCTCGAGCGTGTCTCGTTTACAATTGCTTCATGTCATGTTTTTATATTCGCTGATTTTCTACGATGTATGACTACTTGGGTGCGGGTAAGGCACGATCCACGGGCCGGGCAGTCGTGGCGATCGATGTAATTACTTGTACATTCAGGGGTATGGCGGGGCCCTGTCCCATCATAGTTATGGTTACATTCTTAGAGTTCTGTATTACTGTTGTGGGCAGGGTTGGTAAAAGGATTTAACTGTTCAGGTATATATATATGCGAGAAAGATGCTTAGTTTTAGTTGCTTTGTTTCTTATTTTATCTTGTTTCATGTTTAAGTTTTATTTAGTTGATTTTCTACGATGTTGTATCACTAGGGTGCAGGTAAGGCACGATCATGGGCAGGATCGGAGTCGTGACAAAAGTGGTATCGAGCGATTAGTCCTCGGAAAGTGTCTGACAGTGTCTAATGAAGTCTTGATTATCGGTATGTTGTGCACTACATCTATGTCGAGAGGCTGCAGACATTTAGGATTAGTTTCCATTCTTCTCGCTCTGAGATCGTGCCTTAGAGTGTGTTTTAAGTTGGACTCCTCGGCGTATTCTTTTATATCGATTATGCCTCGCAAAACCGAGCCAGAAGCGAAGCGGCGAGAGGAGGCTGCGGTAGAAACGGAGGTTACGGCGAGGCCGATTTTACGGTGGTGCTTCTGACGGCGGATTCTCGATGCCGCCCGGCCCAGATTTAAGCGCGGCGATGGCTGCTGAGACCCACGATACTGAGCCTCGGCCCGCGGCGAGCAGAGGATATGGGTTGCAGAGATGGCGATTACTAGTTAGGTTTATGGCGAGACTTGAAGCGAGCGGGGCGGGGTACGATGAGTGCACGGGCGATAGTTGGAACCGGGACTTCTTAAGTTGCGATCCACGGTGTTCTATGGATCGAGGCGAGGATGACCCTCGAGTTTATCAAACGATTCTGTGGATCATAGAGTGATCGAGGCCTCGAGCGAGTCGGTGATATTGGGTTGCGTCGGCTGCGTGATCTGCGATCGACTAGTTTGATTCATGGAAGCGTCGGGAGCATGCGCTTCCGGTGTATGGGGCGAGTTCTCGAGCCTTCTTGCACATTTCTTTCCCCGCGGATGAGAGGGCTCGGGCCAGATTTTTGATGTTGAGGCGGGGCGGGCGTGCGGTTGGGAGTCTGGCGTGGAGTTCGACTCGTTGGCGATATGTCCGGCGTTAGTGGCAAATATGGAGGGCGAGTGCGCTACGTCACGGGGCTCGATGACTACTTAGCGAGGCTTGCTCGGGTGTAGCTCTTGGCCGGGGCATGGGCGTTGCCGCGTGAAGGCTTATGCGCTTAGGTGTGAGGCGGAGAGGTCGGCGGAATGGCCGGGATCGGCGAAGAGGCGAGCAGCGAGGTCTTTTGGCGACTTTGAAGCGGACGCCTCGGCGGCGAACTAGTTATGCGCCTCGCGATCTGGCGGTCTCGCGATCTTGAGGCATCGAGTATTGAGGCGGTCGAGTGCGAGGTTGAGTTTCGGGAGTAGTGGTGTTGACGGATGAGGCCACCTTACCTCGGTGTGGCGTTGCGGTAGAATCCGTAGAAGTGTCGTCTTTGGTTCGGAGGTTGTTTACATGCGGCCAGCGAGGACCATTTGCGAGAAATTGTCCGACTAGAGGTAGCGCGGATGTAGAGACTCGGCCTTGGGATCTATGTTTGGTTAAATCACGCCACATAGCTATGCGCCTGCAGTGGGCCTATGATTAGAGTGAAGCGGTAGATACGGTATATCCTTAACCTGCAGAGATTAGTATGCTTGTTATGATGATCTTGCTTATTGTGTGCTATATGCGGATAGCGTTGTGTTATTGATGTGTTAGAAAACATGGTTAGTTGAAAGGATAAGTATGGGGACATGGAAGGTGTGAACCTTAGAATATTACACGTTGAGACCTTAGATGTAAGGCGTCACGAGTAAAAGATTTTACGGTTAGTCTTTGTCGAAACACTTGGTATCGTGAAATGTATTGAGGATAATTCCTTGGGTTGTGTAGGATGAAAGTGGTAGCTTCGGGACTTGTATAAATAAGGTTGTTCGGATCGGGGAGCAAAGTGCAGTGCGATTATGGGTCGGGTTGAGGACCGTTCGCGGGTTAACCGCGGCCGGTTTGGGGTGGGGTCGATTCGAAAGTGGTCACTTGGTGGTAGAGTCACGAGGGTGCTAAGCCAGTTTAGGTAACCATCGTATGAGTTCGTGGATGTGTTCGACCAGAATCGAATCGTGAAGGTCGGGAATGGCCTTGAGGGAATTTGAGGCTAGTAAGATGACCAAGTTTGGAGGTGGTAACTCCAGGGTTGTGAAAATTGAAGCGGTGACTGAAGTGTGGTATGTGTACTAGAAAGAGTTGGGTGTCTGAGAAAGGGACGGCGAGTAAGAAGAAAGCGAACAATGTGTTATGAGCGAAAGTGATCATTTCTTTAATGAAGTGAAGATCTGAAGGTATCCTTTAGACCATAGGTGTGAGCTTTTGTGATGTTAGAGGTGATTCCTCGTTGGCTTGGATTTGTATGTTATACTATGGCCGTTGATGGCATGATTGGTTTCGTAAGTATAGGAGTGAAGACTATCGCGCGTGTGTGTTTGGAGACTTAGAAGGAACATTCGGGACGAATGTTTCTAAGGAAGAATGTTATACCAGTAGTTCAGGTATATATGTGAGGATGTGCGTGCGAGAATCTGAGAAATTTTGGAAAGAAAGAAAGATGTGATTTTTGTGGAAAAGTTTAGGTTTTGTGAAGAAAAAGGTTAGTTAATGGGAATTGGATTCCCAGTTTGGTATTGGACTTCTTGGATTATATTAGAATTTTGAGATTTTATTTTGGAAATGGTCACGTGGGGCCAGGAGAAATTTGCGATTTTGTGAGAGCACTTTGTTTTGAGATTCCATTATTTTGGATATTTTGGAAGGCGAAATATTTTGGATAGTCGGGGCGACATGTGTCATGGCCGGGTGGAGGACAAATGGCTTGGCGAAATGGCGTGCGACAGAAGCTTCATTCGTTGGCCATGTGGTGTGGTGGGACCAGCGCGCATGGCCTAATCTTGACCACACACCTTGCGTAGATCTTGACCCTTGAATCTCTATATATACCGCCAGTTGATGACTAAATTCATTCCACACATTAAGCCTTTCAGCAAAAATACTCCATAAGCTTTAAGTCTTGTTTCGTCCTCCCATCTTGTATGAAAATACTTTGTGTATTATTGTATAGTCCCAAATACCTTGGCCTAGTATCCTAGTAGTATTCCAAAGTTGTTTTAATACTAGGGCAGGAAATACTACTTTTTCCAAAAGTCATGAAAATGAAACCACTAGAAAAATCTTCATAAGCTTGGTTGAAGTGTTAGAGAAGTTGTTTAGAAGCAGGGTTGCTTAGAGCGGGTTGGGCGTAAGGATTTGGAGCTAAGCGTTGCTCGGGATCGACATATAATATTGGATAATTTTGGGCTTATCGGTAATAATCTATGTCCCTATTGTAATTGGATATTACATGTTGTAGTAATTATACTTAAGTATATTATATGAGGATAGAAGATTGATAGAATTAAGCGTATTTACATTGAATTTGTATTCTGATAGACTTGTAGTTTATTTGTGGGGCGGTGTTATGCCGTCAGGTTAGGCATATAATCCACAGGAGTTGTTGGCACAGTAGCGGGTAGGAGTAGAGAGGAGATTTGTATGGTTGCGGGGAGGTCTTGCGAATTTTACGTAGAATAAGGAATCTTGCGGTTAGAATATTCTACGAAGAGATCTAGGAGTTGATAGGCGTTTTGTGGCCTTTATAGGTTGCGATACCACGAGTAGCGTATTACTTGGAAGTGGAAAAGGCTAGCGAGTTCACGATCTTGTGGAGCGTTTGCTAATTATCGATAATCGTCGCGAGGTATGTGAACCTCTTCCTATCTTTTCTAGCATGATTGTTGTGAACTATGTAATGCGGTAGGCGTCGTGTGCTAAGTGAATTGGTTGGTTTAAAACATAGGGTGTTATAATAGCTTTATGGGAAGTTAGTTATAACGACTTTATGTAGAGTAAAGAATGGTTTATTGATTTTGGGAGTTAAGAGACTTGATCTTGAAAGATAAGAGACTTGACTTATAACGACTTGTTTCGGAAAAGAGAAGTAACTTGATTTTAAGTATAGGTTACTTGTTTTGAAAAGAGTAAGTTATTTGGGTTTTAAAAAGAATACTTGTTGTTGTTTTAAAAGAAAAGAGACTTGTGGAATTAAAGAGTTTTGGTTTAGAACATAAAGTGTTATATGACTTTATGGGAAGTTAGTTATAACGACTTTATGAAAACAAAGGAATGGTTTTATCATTGGTTTTAAAATGGTAACTTGACTTTAAAAGGAGAAGTGTTTTGGTCTAAAAGAAGGCATGGTATTGTCTTAATTTGGTTTAAAAGGAAAGTGGAAGTTGTTTTGGTTTAATTAAAATGTTAGTCACTTTATTTTGATACTCACAGTGTCGGGTGACTTTTGTAAAGAAATGGATCTTCTAAAAGAATTTAACGTCGTAGTACTTTGAGGATTAAAACTGGACTTTGTCATAAAATGAAAGTACCTTGAGTTGTGTGTAACTTGCCTATGTTTGTGTGTGATAGCCTTGTTGTGCAAGTGTTGTATCACTTATGTTCGCGTCTCGATGGAGGGCGGTCATGTTGTTCTTGATTGATGGACTCTCGACCCGTTAGGTGGCCGGGTATGGTTCATTAGGATTATTATTCCATGGACTAGCTCTCGTGAGGTTTTCTTGATTCGGCGGTATCGGTAGTTGGCTCGTACTTGCCGAAGTCGTGTTTGTTTAAACAGTATCGGTAGTTGACCGTACTTGCCGTTCGGTTTGTAGTGAAGTCGTGATTCCGGCAGTATCGGTAGTTAGCCGTACTTGCCGGCGGTGCGTGCGCGAGCTTGGTATCGGTAGTTGGCTTTCGTACTTGCAGGTGACCGTGGTTTGGTTATATAGATTTGTTGATGCGGCTTTGGTATCTGGTAGTTGGCTTCGTACTTGCCGGCGATTGATGATGCGGCTTAGTATCGGTAGTTATCGCCGTACTTGCCGTCACGGTTTTATGACTCAGTGGGACTGGTGTTCATGTGTACTTCTTGGTGTGATTATATCATAGAAGCTGCCGTGATGAGGAAGGTATTCACGGGCATGATTGATGTTGTGGGCGTGAGACCCGTTGTTATATTTGAGTAATGACTTTGAGGCGTGAGTCACGACTTGACATATTTGTTTATATATTGTGGGTGTAGTTTGGTTATCATACTTGTCTACTGCTTTATATAGACTATTATGATTTCATTTATAGTATTTTACAGTTTCACATACTTAGTACTGTTATCTGACCTCGCCGAGGCTGCGTTCATCTGCGGTAGAGTACATTGGTTGTGGATCTCGCTCATAGGATCACGGTTGGCATTTTGGGAAGCTCGTTTCTCAGGAGGCTCATCTTTGGTATAGTCCCTTTTGGTGTAGTTACTTGTACATTCGAGGTATGGCGAGGCCTGTCCGTCATAGTTATAATTACATTCTTAAGTGCAGAATCTTTGTTGTGGCGGGAGTTTGTAAAAGATTTAAGCTTGTTGGTATATATATATATCGAGAAAGGTAACAGTTTTAGTTGCTTTGTTTCTTATTTTATCTTGTTTCATGTTAAAGTTTTTATTTCGCTGATTTTCTCGATGTTGTATCACTAGGGTGCGTGGTAGGCACGATCCACGGGCCGAGGATCAGGTCGTGACATGACACAGTGTTACAATAATAACCTAACCCTCAGTCTGGGAGGGTTAGGCATCACGACCGAGCCGGGGCGCGACTAGTGCCTACACAGGCACCGCTACAGTACGTGAGAGAAAAATCAGCGGAACATCATGAAACTTATAAAAATAAAACAATAGAAGTAAAGCAGCAGGTTAGCCAGATAGGGCTACCTTCGCGGACATAAATATATACAGCCAAGCGATTGCCTCGTTTCTTTACAAAGACCCACATATGTGACTACAGGACCTCTGGGTTTTAACATAACAAGCGTGGCGGGACGGGCCGCCATACCTGAATATACATGAATCTACTACCTCGGGAAAAGTACGAGATAAGCTTAGGAGCAAATGGAGCTTTCCCAAAAGCGAACCGAGATCTAAGAGCGAGGATCACGACACAGGTACCTAAAACTGCGGGCATGAGCGGCCCCGAGAAGTCGATACAACGATGCGAATATGGAGCAGAAATAGCGTCTGATAAACAAACCATAGCGTACACTGAGAATGGCGAGGGTTAAGTATAAAAGTACATACGGATCTGTAGTGTCGTTACGACATGAACTTAGTTTCACATCAATATCTTTTCCATTTTCAATAAAGGTTATAGCCACGTTCTTACATACGTGATTAGGAAAAAAATCATTAAGTTCATTTCTATATAACTTACTTATCTTTCATAAGTACATCCAGGCCGCTTTAAGGAGGCGCTATCTACGACGATGCGGGGCGATCAAATCACGTAATGCGCTTCAAAGGTATCTTATGCAGCCCGTCGGGTCGATAATGTCATATAGTGCGCGTAAGGTATCTTTGCGGCCCGTCTAGGGTAGATAATGTCATATAGTCTGCGTAAGGTATCTTGCCGGCCCGTCTGCGGGTCGATAATGTCATATAGTCTGCGTAAAGGTATATTGCGGCCCGTCTGGGTCGATAATGTCATATAGTCTGCGTAAAAGGTATCTTTGCCCGGCCCGTCTGCGGGTCGATAATGTCATATAGTGCGCGTGAGGTATCTTGCGGCCCGTCTGGTCGATAATGTCATATAAAACCGGGAATTTAACTTGACATACTACTGGCGCCTCTACTCATTTTAGAAAGACTCTTTTCAAATAAAACTTCCCGGATACTAACAATTATAGTATCAAGTCCTATCCACCTTTCAAGACAAGTCACAATACCTTTTTAGAAATCTGATTACGGTTTCTAAAACAAGTGACTTCTTATTTAAAAACCACTAAGCATTGGTACCTCAACAGTTTGCCCTTCTTTATTTCAAATCATTTCTTTACTTACATTATTGAAGAAAACCATTCTTTAACCTTCCATAAAGCGGTTATAACTTGACTTCCCATAAAGCGTTATAACTCTTTTATGGTTTTAGACAACTCATTCCTTTTATAACGAGAAACCTACTTTTTGAAACCAAGTATTAAATGCTTTCAAATCAATTCTCTTAACTTTCAAAAATACATTTAGTCTCTTAACCTTTTGAACTCAAGTGACTCCTTTTATTATAAAACCTTAGGCAATTGATGCCTTAAAATCAAGTTGCCTTTTACTAAAATCAAGTCATTTATCTTTCCGTAAAGCAATTATAACCAACTCCCCATAAAGTCGTTATATTCAGCTTTATGCCTTGGCCAAAATACCATTTCTATCGAAGGGACATATCGTTTAAAGCAGAACAAGTATCACATCTTTAAAAATCTTCAAGTCCCTTAACTTAATAAAACTTAAGACATCCTTTATTCTTTCAAAGAAGTGAGTAAATCTCTAACTCACCCGACAGCTATTCATAAAACTAGTAAAGGATATCGAGGTGTTGTCGTCTACAGGTACTACATCGTGCCACTAGTCATGCTCAAAAGATAGGAAAAGTTCTATATAGAGTAAGTCACCTGACTACCTCTTAACTTCAGAGTATAAGGAAGCATGAAATGATACCACGTATATTCCATACGTAGAATCATGCGAAAGGAAGGAAGAGGTTCACGTACCTCGCGACGATTGTCGACAAGTAGCAAAATGCTCAAAGTACTTCAACCTTGGCTATTCCATTCTTCAAGTATGATATGCTATACTTAGTTCTTGACCTATCATGGTCGCAATCGTCCGTTAACCGCCTACTTGACGTAGAATATTCTAAGTGCTAAGTCGCCAAATTCTACGGAAAATCGGATGACACCTCCTTTGTGTTTACTTACCTTGCCACCTTTTTCAAGGCGAATACAATAACCAAACACGCCACATTTAAGGCCCGATCAATGAAATCAACAATGGGGATTACGCACCACTAGGCGTGTAAAATTCAGCCAAGCGATATCAAATTAAAACAACACTTAGGCCAAATCGGCTCTTGGAGTACAACAATATCAATTCTTATCCAATTTCTATTTCAATCCAAGTTATAAGCCTAACATGATATCAAGTCGCGCTGATTATAACAACGATTTCTTGAAGTAAGTAACGTCGGCGATTTCTAATAAGCGACCAATTAGTAATCCGACTTTCAAGTGGCTTGCAACATTTCGGATTAAGTACTAGCGATCCATAATACTTATAAACTTCAACATACCAACTTCATGCTATCAACGTGTAAAGCTAACAACAACAATATAAATACATAATCTTGTAACACCTTAAAAGACAAGATTATACATGCGATTCTTAATCGATTCCAAATCGAGTCGCTCCTTAGTAGTTTAGAGCCTCTCCAAAACACTTGATCGACATTTGAGACCATAGAACCACGCTGACAATTTTCCTTCAAACTTCTAAACAAAACCTAGAAAGACAACTAGGTTTTCGTTTTCTGACTAACAGAAAACTATCTTTTAGAGATTTTTCTATTGAGATACACTCGCGATACCTTGGAACCTTGGTTTAAAGTGGGAGATTATTGGACAAGAAACAAATTTTTTCCTTCTTGTTGGACATGAACAGTGAGCACTTGTTCTTGAGCTCTTCAAATTGTTGTGAAATTTGGCTAAGTGTTAAGCTTGTCTTGAACTACTAGTATTATATAGTGTAATGGAGGATTAAGATCTAAACAAATGGGTGGTTTGGATGAGAGTCTTAACAAATATCAAGACTAATGTGGGGTCTTTGACTTGGTCAATGTTGTCAATTTGTAAGGCTAGCGAGACTTGTCTTCTAACAGTCAAATGACCGCTTTTGTCCATGATCAAATTCGTCGAGGCATTCTAAGGGGGTGACCGTGTGCCCTCCCGTTCGTTACAATAATCGTTTCAAACGATTCCTTAATCGCTAAATTTTACAAGTCTGAAATCTTGGCGCTTATGAGTTCTTACGTGCGTTCTTAAAACGTATCTGTAAATACGGTGTAACATTCTTCCCCCTTAGAAACATTCGTCCGAATGTTCTTCAGTCATTCTTATAATTAGCGACATAGTTCCGCTTTCACGATCGACATACCAACAATGCCACGTGGCCCTACTACCTCGCCTGCGCGTATCACATCGTAAGCCCCAAAAGAGATTATCTTCGTCGCTGACTCCTTACAACATATCGTAGTCTCGATATAATCTGTTCATAAAACTTAAACATACCACGACTTAATCATGCATACAAGTTTCTAAAGGCCAAAGACATACGAAATCATATAGGCGGTTGAGGACCGCTAAAGCTGAGAACTCCGCACGACCTCTGCCACGGCTGTCGGTGCATGAACTCCTGCCTAGCTATTGAAGGCGAAGAACTGCCTGATCCGATGAAGCGGTGTTGTCCCACGGGACCCCTACATAAGGACACTCTCTTAACATGTGGCCTAGGCGACCCTGAAAAACAAGCACCGTCTGCGCGGCATACGAATGTAACCTACCTGCTTGGGCGCGTTGAGGCCTGGTGGCCTCGTGGCTGGAACCCCCGTGCACTGAGGCTCTGAAGCTCTAGAGACTGGCCGGCCCTGCATTCCGGGGTTGTAAAACCCTCCGCCGGAAAAGCTGTGGAGGGCACTCGGTCTTCATTGCAATGTAGACCTAGTCTGCTCTGCGAAATTTGCCGCCTCTAAAGCGCCACGAGACCACGATGTCACGGCCTCTTGGAATTTGGCTTTGAGTCAATCTGGTCCTCCTCTCTCTATCCTCTATCCCTGCGCATGAGGCCTGCGTCGGGTGATATCCATCACGGAATTTGAAGAGCCACGCCCAAGCATCGCGGTAATCATATGGTCGATCCCGTCACGTAACGATGAACCACTATCGCCGTATAAATTTACAATAGTATGCGCGTATCGGCGAGTCAAACTCAGCTATACTCGCAGCGGTCCTCGGTTACGCCTCGATGTCAGAATGCATCTGCGGGCTCTCCTCGTCTCGGGAGGCAAAAAGTGATCCATGAAGGCCTCTGTAAACTCCTCGCACAGGTGGAAGAGCATCGTCACCGCGAAAGCAACCACGACTCAAACGGTTCAACATGATATCGCATGGCCGGTAAGAGGCTAGCGTAGAACTCTGTCTCTGAAGCCTAAGAACTGCATGGTCATTGTAGGCTGCGAATGAACTCTGCGGATCCTCGCCGGACCTCGAACCATAAAACTGGGCGGATGACAACCCGAGAAAATCCGGATCCATGGCCCGCCGGCTCTGGGGTTAGCTACTTCTTCTTGTCGTGCTGCCCTACCACTATGTCGATCGATAGTCTGATCATTCTCCATAATCTACGTACTGCCCGCCTGTTGCAGGCTGGAGGCCGATGCGGGAACCTGCGGAGCTCTGCCGCTCTCGGCTCCTCTGTCTTTAGGTGTGGGTGAACTTGCTGCCCGCCTACTACCTCGAGGCATGATGCATTGCCGGAGTCTGGTAACCCTCTGCGTGCCTCTGGCGACTCCTGTTGTCTTGCCATGGGCCCACAGTGCGCCAGGAGGCATAAGCATTTCATAAGAATAGGTCGGAGAGGATTGACCTAATAAGGCGGCTCTCTTTGCGATCTTAGAGAGAAGAATGAAACCAATCCTAAATGTCCTACGGTTTCACGATTATAGATGTGGTGCACAACACAGATAATCAAGACTCTGGACGCGATGCTGTAGACACTTTCAGAGGACTAAGCGCTCTGATGCCACTTTTGTCACGACCGACCGGGCGCGACTAGTGCCTACTACAGGCACCCTTGCAGTACATCGAGAGAAAAATCAGCGGAACATACATGAAACTTATAAAAATAAAACAATAGAAGTAAAGCAGGTTAGCGATAGGGCTACCTTCGCAGACATAAATATATACAAGACGATTGCCTCGTTTCTTTACAAAGCGACCCTGATATGTGACTCTGGACCTCTAAGAGTTTTAACATAACAAGCGTGGCGGGACGGGGCCCGCCATACCCTGAATATACATGACTCTACTACCTCGAGGAAACCGTACGAAGAGATAAGCTTAGGAGCAAATGGAGCTTTCCCAAGCGACGAGATCCTAAGGCGAGATCACGACACAGGTACCTAAAACTGCGGGCATGAGCACGGCCCGAAGAAGTCGGTTACAACAGTGCGAATATGGAGCAGAAATAGCGTCACGATAAACAAACCGTAGCGTACCACAGAATGACGAGGTTAAGTATAAAAGTACATACGGATCTGTAGTGTCATTACCACTTATGAACTTAGTTTCACATCAATATCTTTTCCCGTTTTCAATAAAGGTTATAGCCACGTTCTTACGCGCGTGATTAGGAAAAAATCATTAAGTTCATTTCTATATAACTTACTTATCTTTCGTAAGTACATCAGGCCTTTAAGGAGGCGCTATACTACGGCGATGCGGGGCGATCAAGTCACGTAGTGCGCCGCAAAGGTATCTTATGCGGCCCGTCTCGGTCGATAATGTCATATAGATGCGCGTAAAGGTATCTTGCCGGCCCGTCTGCGGGTAGATAATGTCATATAGTGCGCGTAAGGTATCTTTGCGGCCCGTCTGCGGGTCGATAATGTCATATAGATGCGCGTAAAGGTATATTGCGGCCCGTCTGCGGGTCGATAATGTCATATAGTGCGCGTAAGGTATCTTTGCCGGCCCGTCTACGGGTCGATAATGTCATATAGTGCGCGTAAGGTATCTTGCTGGCCCGTCTGGGTCGATAATGTCATATAAAACAGAATTTAACCCGACATACTACGGCGCCTCTACTCGCTTTTAGAAAGACTCTTTTCAAATAAAACTTCCCGGATACTAACAATTATAGTATCAAGTCCTATCCACCTTTCAAGACAAGTCACAATACCTTTTAGAAATCTGATTACAGGTTTCTAAAACAAGTGACTTCTTCGCTTTAAAACCACTAAGCAATGGTACCTCAAAAGCAGTTTGCCACTTTTATTTCAAATCATTTCTTTACTTACATTATTGAAGAAAACCATTCTTTTAACCTTCCATAAAGTCGTTATAACGGCTTCCCATAAAGCGTTATAACCGCTTTATGGTTTTAGATAACTCATTCCTTTTATAACGAGAGACTTCTACTTTTTGAAACCAAGTATTAAATACTTTCAAATCAATTCTCTTAACTTTCAAAAATACATTTAGTCTCTTAACCTTTTGAACTCAAGTGACTCCTTTTATTATAAAACCTTAGGCAATTGATGCCTTAAAATCAAGTTGCCTTTTTACTAAAATCAAGTCATTTATCTTTCCATAAAGCAATTATAACGACTCGTAAAGTCGTTATATTCACTTTATGCCTTAGCCAAAATACCATTTCCTATCCAAGGGACATATCGTTTAAAGCAGAACAAGTATCACATCTTTAAAAATCTTCAAGTCCATTAACTTAATAAAACTTAAGACGTCCTTTATTCTTTCAAAGAAGTGAGTAAATCTCTAACTACTGACTTGGCTATTCATAAAACTAGTAAAGGATATCGAGGTGTTGTCGTCTGAGTACTACATCGTGCCACTAGTCATGCTCGAAAGATAGGAAAAGTTCTATATAGAGTAAGTCACATGACTACCTCTTAACTTCTAAGAGTATAAGGAAACATGAAATGATACCACGGGTATATTCCATACGTAGAATCATGCGAAGGAAGGAAGAGGTTCACGTACCTCGCGACGATTGTCGACAAGTAGCAAAATGCTCCAAAGTACTTCAACCTTGAGTTATTCCATTCTTCATGTAGGATCGCTATACTTAGTTCTTGACCTATCATGGTCACAATCGTCCATTAACCGCTTACTTGAAGCGTAGAATATTCTAAGTGCTAAGTCGCCAAATTCTACGGAAAATTGGGCGACCTCGCTTTGTGTTTACTTACCTTGCCACCTTTTTCAAGGCGAATACAATAACCAAACACGCCACGTTTAAGGCCCGATCAATGAAATCAACAATGGGGATTACCGCCTACTAGGCGTGTAAAATTCCGCCCCAAACGATATCAAATTAAAACAACTTACTAGGCCAAATCGGCTAACTTGGAGTACAACAATATCAATTCTTATCAATTTCTATTTCAATCCAAGTTATAAGCCTAACATGATATCAAGTCGCGTTTGATTATAACAACGATTTCTTCAAGTAAGTAACATGCGACGATTTCTAATAAGCGACCAATTAGTAATCCAACTTTCAAGTGAACGCTTGCAACATTTGGATTAAACTACTGGCAATCCATAATACTTATAAACTTCAACATACCAACCATGCTATCAGCGTATAAAGCTAACAACAACAATATAAATACATAATCTTGTAACACCTTAAAAGACAAGATTATACCTTAACGATTCTTAATCGATTCCAAATCCGAAGTCGCTCCTTAGTAGTTTAGAGCCTCTCCAAGACACTTCAATCCGACATTTGAGACCATAGAACCACACCAACAATTTTCCTTCAAACTTCTAAACAAAACCTAGAAAGACAACTAGGTTTTCGTTTTGCGACTAACCCGAAAACTATCTTTTTCCGAGATATTTCTATTGAGATACACTCACAATACACTTAGGAACCTTGGTTTAAAGTGGGGAGATTATTGGACAAGAAACAAATTTTTTTTCCTTCTTGTTGGACATAAACCCGTGAGCCTTGTTCTTGAGCTCTTCAAATTGTTGTGAAATTTGGCTAAGTGTTAAGCTTGTCTTGCACTACTAGTATTATATAGTGTAATGGAGGATTAAGATCTAAACAAATGGGTGGTTTGGATGAGGTCTTAACAAATATCAAGACTAATGTGGGGTCTTTGACTTG
Organism: Przewalskia tangutica; assembly: GCA_029844215.1. Lineage (NCBI taxonomy): Eukaryota > Viridiplantae > Streptophyta > Magnoliopsida > Solanales > Solanaceae > Przewalskia > Przewalskia tangutica. The sequence continues at coordinate 53,449,029 of CM056725.1, read as the reverse complement.
GTAAATGTTGTCAAGCTGTAATGCTAGAAAGACTTGTCTTCTAACAAGGGTCAAATGACCGCTTTTGTCCATAATCAAATTCGTCGAGGCATTCTAAGGGGGTGACACGTGTCGCCCTCCATTCGTTACAATGTCGTTTCGACAATTCCTTAATTCCGCTAAATTTTTACAAGTCTCAAATCTTGACGCTTATGAGTTCTTACGTACGTTCTTAAAACATGTCTTGTAAATACGGGGTGTAACAAGAACTGTAGTCGTGGTCAACTTATCTTCTAATAACTGAAAGCCTTTCTCATACTTGCGAAATATTCGGGCATCCTTAATCTCAATTATGGTTCCTGTTTCCCTTTCTCTGTTGCAACCAAACTTGGTCACTATACTTCAATTTAATTCCTTTGCTTGTCGCATGGCTAAGACCTCCTGCCAATCACAATTTAGGGGGGAGATTTCCTAGATCTCGTCAAGTAATAATCCTATTATTCTCTCTCGGTTCATAGAGCTTATAATTAGTGTTCAACCTTAATTCATGGTATTACATAATCTAATGGTTTGTCCAGATTTCTTATCGTTCGAGTGTCTACTCGTCTTTCCTTTATAATTCATTTCAAGTTGTCCTGGGGTCCCTTACCCCCCCCCCCCCCCCGTATTTTCCTACTATCCTTCTCGTCAGTACAGATGTTAGCACCCTTCCTCGAGGTGTTCTTACTTGCCCATCACTTACTAATGGTTTTTACACTAGTCTGGGGTAATCATATATCGTGCAACTTACATAACCATAGTTGCATACTCTTTTATCATTCTGGTCGTAACCCTTCCTTATGCTTATTATTAGCAAAAGTATTTCTATCTTGATTCATAATCATACAGTTTCATGCATGCGTACTACCTACATTTATATCCTTACGATACTTCCTCGGCCATTTCCTAACGTCGTTCTCAATTACCCCAACACAATACTTTCCCACGCTTATCTAAAATTGTAACCTATGTCATGACGATACTGAAGACCTTACCAGTCTCATATCCTTCGTCTAACAACATGGGTGCACATAATCCCATAATACATAAAACTATCCTTTTACGTGGGGAGAGAACTTATCTCTCTTTCAAAATCTTAATCATCATGCGCCACCTTATAATAATATAGATTTTCAAAACCTACTAACGATGTCTTCTGTTTTCCGCAGGCAGCACTCGTACTTATCTTATTCTTGCTTGCGCGCTTTCCTGAAATTATCCGGAAGGTCGTGGCCCTGACCGCCACACCAAACCAACTCCAAGTACCCCCAAGGGCACTTAACATAACTCTTTCAAGTTCAAGTATTACTTACCTTCTGCATCAATTTACCTCAAATGAACAAGTCACACAGACTTATTAAAAACAATGAGGCCAAAGAAGGAAGGATAATTCATTGGTTACCACCACTTCCCTTCCTTTCAACTCGATGGCAAACTAGGAAAGCGGAACCGACGATCTCTGCGTAGTCAGCGTTGGCATAACGAGACCAACTAGCGTACTCATAATGACCTCAAAGTGCTCATATCCGCTCTACTAGGTGCGCTGGGTCAAACCATTGTATCGTCACCGGACAATTATTATATACCCGCTCAGCTACCACCCATCACTCACGGGTGTGGTCACCTCGAAAGGTTCTCATGGATTCATGCTCTATTCCTTTGCACTTGGTTGCTCTCTTTCTCACTGGTCGTACTATTTCCGTACTTCCAAACTTATACTAGCATACGTACATACTTCCATACTAATTCTGGCCTCCAATCTTTGGAGTTACTATTTTAAACAATATAAGGCCATTTAAACTTTCCTGACACGGTTTAGGTGGAGCAGCGTCCACGAACGTAAAATGATTAACTAGACTTGGGCGCGCACCTCGTGACCACGCGTGGCGGGACTACTACCAACTGATCCATTCCATTTCGGACTATGGCGACCCTTAATAGGTCTTGACAGGCTTCGGCGTCTTAACTCTTATCCTTGGTCTGACTTAAATTTTTACTACCCGAGAAGGCCTAATATACCTAAGGTCTCGGCGGTTCTCTATATTCTTAGGCTCGCATTTTCCATGCTCCAAGCCTACCTTATCATCCCCAGTAAATGGGTACGATAACTTCTCGTAATACCATGTCGTGTTGTCTTGATCACGACAACCATACTTACTCCATACGGATCTCATCGTACCATTCTCTTAATCATACCACGTAGCTTAATCTATTAACATAGTCTTCCATTAAGTCCCTTAATTATAACTTCTTAAGGGTTCATGACCTTATCAGACAGCTCATCATTTTCTAATTATATCAAATTAGCACATAAATCTTGATGAGAATTCATTAAAGCATTTCATACCTTCCTAGTATCTAATTAGTCCTTATCGATTCACGGTAATCTAAAATCATTCTAGGCGACCCGTATATGACCCTCATACATAAATTCGTATATGGTTATGCGTCATTATACCAACTATACAATAATTACAACTTGACACGGATCGTATGATCCACGTAATCCTTCTGGGTCATTGTTGTCTTTCTCGTAGTGCAATCGACATAACTCGTTAGGGAGGCGACCTTAACAACACGGCTCTATCACGCGATCTCGAGTGAGAAGAATGAAACCAATCCTAAATGTCCTGCAGACTCTAATTATAGATGTAGTGCACAACACAGATGTCAAGACTCTCTTAGACAACTTTACGTAGACTAAGCGCTCTGATACCACTTTTGTCATGACCTACCCGGGCATGGGTGCCTACACAGGCACCCCTTTGGTATCTGACATAGAATAACGTGAAACATACACAACTCATAAAAAAATACTTAGACATTAAACATCAACGGGCTGGCGGATAAGGCCACGCCAGTAACATATCATAATACAAAAATAAAGCGATACATCTACTGTTCTTACAACCCGATCCACAAATGTGACTACGGACCTCTAAGAATAACAAGCGTGGCGGGACGGGGTTGTTATACCCGTACTTCAGTATGTATGCGAGGGCGTGCGTCTGATTATTCAAGCCACAATTAGGTTAAGATGAAATTGAGAGCTTTGCGGAAAAGATTAGAACTTGTGAAGGAAATTCTACGTTTTTAACATTTTAAGCAGGTGCAGTTTTTCAGAGGCGAAATATTTTGGACCAATAGGAGGCGACATGTGTCACCCTTGGTTGGCATGGGTTGGGCGAAATAGTGGCCTAGTGGACAAGTCAAATGGTCAAGTCTTGCAAGATATTTCTTTGGGTGAGTGGGAGTAGGTAAGGGACGATTTTTGTGGGCAAGTGGGGGCTTGCCTTGGGCGTTTTTTTTTTGTGCTAGTGGAAGGCCACATGGCTCATTGTTGTGGGGACATATGTCCCGATGTTGTGGTGGACATATGTCCCGAGTTGTGGTGGACACTTGGTGGAAGACTTCAGAACAAGCTGCCAAATCTACACCCTCCATTTGTTTTAATCTTGGCCCTTGGTGGTTCTATAAATACCCCCCTTGTGCAAGACTTCTTCATCCACAAACACAACTTCCAAGTCTCCAAAATCCTTCCCCCTTAGTTGCTAGTTCTCGTCCAACTCCTCCCCATTTCTAGTTGTCTCGTCAGAAATAACCTTTTTTGGTAGAAAAGTATTCTCAGTATTGTTACTATTCCAAAATACCTTAGCCAAATACCTTGTAGTATTCCAAAGTCACCCTATACTAAAAGCCCGGAAATACTACTTTATATCCTTTAGTCACAAAGCGAAACCTAGGGAAATCTTCATAGTGGGTTGAAGTGTTAAGTAGAAGTTGTTTAGAAACTTCTAAGGGTTTCTTGGAGCTATCGGGCGTGCAAGTTAGGAGCTAAGCGTTGTTCGGGATCGACGTTTAAACTTGGATAATTTTGGGCTTCAGAGGTAAATATCTTGTCCTTATTGTAATTGGAGATTACATCTTTGTAGTAGTATAGATTTAAGTATAAGATATATGGAAGAAGGGTATAAAGAAGAGAATTATTGTACTTACATGGGTTTGTGTTCTGATGAACTTGAGTAGTTTTAGGGTAGGAAGTCTTTGCTTAATTTTAGTAGGATAGAGAACATACGCTTAGAATATTCTCTGAGTAGTCTAGGCGTTGATAGGCGTATTTGACTATTATAGGTTGATACTACTGCGCGACATATTCGACTTGGCGGTGGATTTCGTAGGAGGTATGTGATTCTTCCTAACCTCTTGAGCATGATATTTTTAAAATATATAAATGATGCGGTGAGCGTCGTGTGTTAAGCGAACTTGGTTTTACTCGATGTCTTTTGACTTGAGTTTTAAATAATAAGAATCTTGAAGTATTTCAAAAGAGTTATGAATCATTTTTAAAAGAAAAGTAATACTTGGTTTTAAAAGCTTAAAGAGTTATCTTGACTTTATGGGAAGTTAGGTGTAACGACTTAAGAAAGATAAAAGGCAGTTTACTTATTTGTTTATGAAAGTCTTGTATTGATTTACGAAAAGTGTAGTAAGATGGTTTGATAAGTAAACATGTTATGATGCTACTGGCGTGTTAGTGTCTTGTGATGTTGTGTGAGGTTATTCTTGTTGTGCTTACGTTGTTAAGCGTTAAGCGTTATCTTGTTATTATATCACATACCGCTTTACTTGTTATCACGAGGACTTGCCACCCGATGCGGGTCTATCGGCTATGCGATGCGTGTGACTATGCGGGCTGCGGGAGTTCGAGTTGATCATTAAGGTGTATTATCCGTCGAGGAATGCCTCATGCGATCTGTGTGACTATCACGGTCTATGTGACTATGCGGATTTGCGGGAGTCGAGGAGGATCTGCGGGTTAGCTACCCCGTCACGAGAATACCTCATGCGAGTGCATGTGTGACCTATGCGGTGCGGAGTTCGAGATTAGGCTCGCATAATGATACTATGGGCGATTAGCCTTGCCCGATCATTAGCGGCCTAGAAAAGACGATTATGTTATATCAATTTTGCTTTTGGTTATGTTGTAGCACTATGTGCGATTTACATTAGTTGTTTCGTACATATTTGTAAAATTGGTTTTAAAATGATATGATTTCATTTAAAGTACTTTCTGATTCCACATACTTGGTACTGTTATCTTGACCTCCTTGAGGCTGCGTTAAATCTGTGAGTAAAGGAAGCGGTGGTAGATCCTCATTCATAGGATCCTTACTGCAGTGTCGAGAGCTCCATTTCTCGGAGGCTCGACTTTTGAGTACGACTCTCCACGGTGTTGTAGATATTTTGTACATTCGGGGTATGGCGGGGCCTGTCGCCATAGTTGTTTACATTCCTAAGTGCGTAGTCTGTTGTAAAGTTGGGATATAGCGCGGACTTGGTATATATATATATATGTCGAAAGCAACTTTTCTCGGACAAAGCGTATTTACATTTACATTTGTTTCATGCGGATTTATTATTAATGATTACTACGATGTATGTCTACTTGGGTGCGGGTAAGGCACGATCCACGGGCACAGGATCGGGTTCGTGACAAAGTGGTATCGAGCGATTAATCCTCGGAAAGTATCTCTGACCGTATCTAGTAAGTCTTGATTATCGGTGTGTTGTGCGCGCGATAATCGAGGAGGCTATAGGATATTTAGGATTGGTTTCCATTCTTCTCACTCTTAGATCGTGTCTTGAAATTTGTGCTATAAGTTGGACCCTCTAACGTATTCCTTTTACGTATCGATTATGCCTCGCGCAAAGCGGCCGGACCCGAGAAGGGCAAGCGTAGGAGGCGCTAGTAGGACCTGAGAGGGCACGAGGCGAGACCGATCTATGCAGGCGATACCTCGGTGGCGAGTTCCGCGCCGCCCGGCCAGCGAGTTTAACGCGGCGATGGTGATGAGACCACGATACTGCGCCTCCAGGTCGATGCAGGCGAGGAGGAGAGATGGATTCTGAGAGAGATTGTTATACCGTATTTCCAGTATATGCGTGAGGCGTGCGTCAAAAGTTAGCCTAAGTTAAGACCTTGGGCGAAAAACATTTGTGCACAACTCACTTAAAGAATCGTTTTTCGGCGAAGCGTTTTACTAAACTCGCGTAGGGTAAATTCCTATGTCATTTATAATTTTTGCGGATTTTCGAGAGATGGAATATTTTGGACCAGCGGGAGGGTGACACTTGTCACCTCCGTTGGACAACAAAATGGGCATTGTTAGCGCGTTTTTGTGCCTTTGCACAAAGTCGAGGAGTTGGTAGGATATTTGTGTAGTAGATGGATAAGGACACTTGGGTGAATCTCCGCTTACACACTTGCCTAGCAGCCATCTTGGCCATTGGTTGGCCATTGCTTGACCTATAAATACCCCCAAGATGAAGAGTTCTTCGTCCACAAAACAAACTTTCCAAGTCTAAAATCCCTCTCTCCTTGTGAGCTTTTAGTCGACACTTGCCCCTCGCCTTGTGAAGGCCTTGGCGAAACACCCCCTCTGCTAGTAGTCTGGCCAGAAACCTACCCACAGCTTGGTAGATAGTTGTCTTCCAAATACCCTAGCCCAAATCCCTTAGTACTTAGTAGAAGTTGTGAAGAACTTCTAAGGGTTCTTGGAGCTATCGGAGCGTACAAATTAGAAGTTAAACCTTGCTCAGGAGCGACTTTTAACTTGGATAATTTTGGGCTTATCGAGGTAAACACTCTTGTCCTTCTATTGTAATTGGATATTACATTAAGAATAGTTAAGACTTGAGTATAAGATATGAAAGAATGGTAATGAATAGAATTGAGCGTAAATCACGGTAGAAGGGTATAAAGAAGAATAATTGAGCTGTACTTATATAGAATTTGTTTTCTGATGAACTTGAGTAGCTTGGCGGGTAGGAAGTCTGCCAATTTTAGTAGAATAGAGAACCTCTGCCTTAGAATGTTCTGAGAATAGTCTAGGCGTTGATAGGCGTATTTGACTATTATAGGTTGATTCTCTGCGCGACATATTCGACTTGGCGGGTGGATTTCGCGAGAAGGTATGTGATTCTTCCTATACTCTTGAGCATGATATTTTAAATATATATATAATGCGGTAGGCGTGCAGTGTTAGCGAATAATAATTACGGCAATGTCTTTTGACTTAAGCTGAATAATAACTACGGCAATGTCTTTTGACTTAAGCTGAATAATAAAGATCTTGAAGCATTTCAAAGAATCTGAATCATTTTTGAAGAGAAAGCGGTTGGTTTTTAAACAAAAGCTTAAGAGTTATACTAGCTTTATGGGAAGTTAGGTATAACAACTTAAGAAAGATAAAAGAATTGTTTACTTATTTGCTTATAAAAACCTTGTATTGATTTGTAAGGTGTAGTAAGATTGATTGATAAATAGACGTATTATGATGCTCGTGTGTTAGTGTCTTGTGATGTTGTGAAAGGGGTCATTCTTGTTGTGCTTACGTTGCTAAGCGGTAAGTCGGTTATCTTGTTATTATATCACCTACCCGCCCGGACTTGTTATCACAGGGCTTGCCACCCTTGATGCGGGTCTATCGGCTATGCGATCTGTGAGACTATGCGGGCTGCGGGAGTTCGAGGATTGATCATTAGGGTGTTTTAGCCCGTCACGGGGATGCCTATGCGATGCATGTGACTATGCGGTCTATTGAGACTATGCGGTGCGGGAGTCGAGGAGAATGCAGGGGTTAGCTACCGTCGAGAATACCTCGTGTGGAGTACATGTGTGACTGTCTATGCGGTGCGGGAAGTCGGGACTAGGCACGCATAATGATACTATGGGCGTCGGCCTTGCCCGATCATTAGCGGCCTAGGAAAGACCGATTACATTATATCTATTTTGCTCTTGTTTATGTTGTGGCACTATGTGCAGTTAAACTAGTTGTATTTACAAATGGCTTTAAATACTTTGATTTTACTTCAGTACTTTACAGTTTCACATACTTAGTACTGTTATGCTTGACCTCCTTGAAGCTGCGTTAAATGCCGCGGTAAGGGCAGCAGTGCTAGATCCACATCCTTAGGATCTCTTTCCTTTGGTGTCGGGAGCTCAATCTATAGGAGGCTCGACTTTTAGGTATGATCTCCTGTTGTTGTATATAGTTTTGTACATTCGGGGTATGGCGGGACTGTCCGCCATAGTTATTATCTTCTTGAAGTGCTGTAGTCTGTTGTATAGTTAGGATGTAGCGCAAAACTATGTTTATATATATATCTTAGAAAGCGACATTTTCTCACATAAAGCGTGTCTCATTTTACAAGCTGTTTCATGTCTTGTTTTTATATTCGATTACTACGATGTATGACTACTTGGGTGCGGGTAAGGCACGATCCACGAGCCGGGCAGTCGTGACAAAAGTGGTATCGAGCGATTAATCCTCGGAAAGTGTCTCTGAACCGTATCTAGTAAGTCTTGATTATCGGTGTGTTGTGCACCACGCCAATGTCGAGGCTATAGGATATTTAGGATTGGTTTCCATTCTTCTCACTCGAGATCGTGCCTTAGAGTTGTGTTATAAGTTGGACCCTACAATGTATTCCTTTTACATGATTATGCCTCGCGTAAGGCCGGGCCCCGAAGGGCAAAGCGTAGGGAGGCTGCTAGTAGGACAAGGGATTCTGAGGCTCGAGCCCGATCTATGCAGAGGCAGCGAGTTCCATAGCGCCGCCGGCCCAGCGAAAGGCCACGATGCACAGTACCTCGTCCACGGCTGGAAGCGGATGAGATAGATTCTGAGAGATGGCGATTCTTGGCGAGATCGTGGCGAACATGAGATAAATTTGGATGTTGCGGTTCGATTCAGCGGCACGCATAGTTCACGAGATCGAGCGGTTTGCGGCTACGAGATTTTTACTTGTAGCCGCGAGTTCTGGTCGAGACACGAGGATGATCCGCGTGAGTTCATCCGTCGATTCTGAGAGATCGTGCAGTGGTCAAAGCTTGACCGAGTCTGTGATCTTGGTTCGCGTCGGTGCGTGATACGCGATCGATTGGTTTGATTCATGGGAGTTATCGGGAAACCTGCGTCCCGGCTACTTGGGATGAGTTCTCGGAGGCTTTCTCACTCACTTCTTGCCTCGCGGATGAGGAGGCGCGGTAAACAGATTTTTATTCTTGAGACGAGAGAGGGCTGCGGTCGGGAGTACAATGTCGAGTTCGATTCTTTGGCTCGATATGTCCTGCATTGGTAGCGGATATGGAGGGCGGGTGCATCGCTATGTCGCGGGCTAGATGATTATATGGCGAGTCTTGTGCGGGTGTGGCTCTTGACCCGGCATGGATATTACCGCGTGCGAGCTCGTGCCTTTGGGATGCGAGGCGTAGAGACGCCGGGTCGGCGGATATCGGCATCGAGAAGAAGGCGAGCGGCCGGATTTTTGGTAGTTCTCGGGAGGGCGGCCTCGTGACGTCTAGGTTTGCACCACGGCCAGCTCGAGCACTCCTACATCATTTGGTGCAGCGAGCATTGGGGCGGTCGGGGCCCGGGACTTGGACTTCGGGGTAGCAAGGGTGCTAACCGATCGAAGTGCTCGGTGTGTCCGTTGTGGTAGATTCCATCTGAGGAGTAGTACTACGCCAGAGCTTGCTATACTTGTGGCGGCGAGGTCATTTGCGAGGAACTGTCAGGCCAGAAGCGTGGCGGTGGTAGGGCTCGGCCTACGGTGCATTGCGGTTCATCATCTCTACTGATTACTCGCCCGGGCGAGGTACTCGTGGGCCAGTCGCGGCGAGTCGTGGCGGGTCGATTCTAGCGGTCCTCGAACGCGTTTATACCTTGTCGGTAGCGGGACGGGAGGCCTCACTTTGTAAATCCACAGTACCTTATCGATCTCGATTATGATGTGTATGCCTTGATAGATCGGGTTCTACTCTGTCCTATATATCTCCCTTGTTGCTAGTAGGATAGGGATAGAGCACGAGTCCATGAACCACTTTCGAGGTAGCTACGCGATGGGTGATTCGGTGGTAGCTCGGCGGGTATTTAGAGCTTGTCCGGTGACTTTATGCGATCGTCGGACCTATCGGACTTGATAAATTTGGACATGGCCCGATTCGGCGTGATCATGGGCATGGATTGGCTAGCTTCTTGCTATGCCAATGTAAGCTGCGAGAGAAAGTGAATGCGGTTCGGTTCGATGCGTGTTGTCGGCGGTGAAGGTAGAGCATCGAGGCTGGTGGATTATTGCGGGCGATAGAGATCGGGCACGGAAGTGGGAGGTGATCAGCATGGACTTTATCACGGGGTTACCTCGCACTCAGAAACATGATTCTATCTGGGTTATCGTCGTGGTGTGAAATCAGCCCACTTTCTTCCGTCGGACGACTTTTGGTGAGGATTATGCGGACTTTACATCGAGAGGTCGTAAGGCTGCGTAGTCCCTATTTCTATCATATCGGACAGGAGCCCGGTTCTGGCTAACACGGAGGTCTTTCGGAAGGGATTAGGGGCGAGTGAGCCTCGATCTTGCATTCCATCCTCGAGCAGACGGACGGCGAGCGTACTATCCGGACTGCGAGGATATGCTACGAGCTTTGTGTTATTGACTTGGGTAGGGGAGGATCATTTTCCTCTAGTTGAGTTTGCGTATAATAATAGCTACCACTCCAGTATTCAGATGGCGCCTTATGAGGCCTTGTATGGGAGGAAGTGCAGATCGCTGATAGGCTAGTTTGATGTGGGCGAGGTGCATTTAGTGGGACCAGACCTGGTTGTGGCGATGGATAAGGTGAAGCTTATCCGGGAAGCGATTCTTGTGACTCGAGTCGGCAGTAGTATGCAGATCATCGTCGTCGGCATCTGGAGTTTTAGGTTGATGATTGGGTTTTCCTGAAGGTGTCACCCATTAAGGGTGTGATGAGGTTTGGGAAGAAAGGGAAGCTCAACCCAAGGTACATTGGGCCTTATCAGATTGTCCGCAGGGTAGGTAAGGTTGCCTATGAGTTGGATCTGTCGTCCGTCTGGAAGCGGTGCATCCGGTTTTCATGTTTCTATCTTTGAGAGATGTATACGGAGGTTATCGTATGAGAGAGTCCCATGCGATACTCGATCGTCGGGTTAGGCGGTGCGGACGAAGGATGTGGCTTCCGTCAGTCTTATGGCGGAGCGAGCAGGGGAGGAGATGGCGTGGGAGCGAGAGGAGGACATGAGGCAGAGGTATCCTCACTTATTCTCCACACCTCCAGGTAACTCACTTTCCTACTTGCTGATTTTAATTTTCATATGTACTTAAGTGTTGTATTGTGGCCATGTGTGGCATTTGCAAACTGTTTACGTTATGAGGAACTTTATCGTTATCTGTCTTGAGAAGGAACATTCGGGACGAATGTTTCTAAGGAGGGGAGAATGTTATACCCCGTACTTCCAGAGTATGTATGCGAGGACGTACGTACGATTATTCAAGACCTAATTAGGTTAAGATGAAATTGAGAGCTTTCAACGGAAAAGATTCCGAACCTTGTGAAGGAAATTCTACGTTTTTAACATTTTAACCGATTACGGATTTTTTTTCCAAGAGACGGAATATTTTGGACCAATAGGAGGGCGACATGTGTCACCCTTGGTTGGCATGGGTTGGACGAAATGGTGGCCTAGTGGACAAGTCAAATGGTCAAGTCTTGCAAGATATTTCTTTGGGTGAGTGGGAGTAGGTAAGGGACGATTTTGTGGGCAAGTGGGGGGCTTGCCTTGGGAGTTTTTTTTTTGTGCTAGTGGAAGGCCACATGGCTCATTGTTGTGGGGGACATATGTCCCAATGTTGTGGTGGACATATGTCCCAAGGTTGTGGTGGACACTTGGTGGAAGACTTCACAGAACAAGCTGCAAATCTACACCCTCCATTTGTTTTAATCTTGGACCTTGGTGGTTCTATAAATACCCCCCTCTTGTGCAAGACTTCTTCATCCACAAACACAACTTCCAAGTCTCCAAAATCCTTCCCCCTTAGTTGCTAGTTCTCGTCCAACTCCTCCCCCCCTTTCCTAGTTGTCTCAAATGCGCAACACCCCACTTTGGTGAAAAGTATTCTCAGTATTGTTACTATTCCAAAATACCTTAGCCAAATACCTTGTAGTATTCCAAAGTCACCTCTATACTAAAGCCCGGAAATACTACTTTATATCCTTTAGTCACAAAGCGAAACCCTAGGAAATCTTCATAGTGGGTTGAAGTGTTAAGTAAGTTGTTTAGAAACTTAAGGGTTTCTTGGAGCTATCGGGCGTGCAAGTTAGGAGCTAAGCGTTGTTCGGGATCGACATTTAAACTTGGATAATTTTGGGCTTACAGAGGTAAATATCGTGTCCTTCATTGTAATTGGAGATTACATCTTGTAGTAGTATAGATTTAAGTATAAGATATATGGAAGGAGGGTATAAAGAAGAGAATTGAGCTGTACTTACATGGGATTTGTGTTCTGATGAGACTTGAGTAGTTTTCAGGGTAGGAAGTCTTTGCCCGATTTTCCGTAGGATAGAGAACATACGCTTAGAATATTCTGAGTAGTCTAGGCGTTGATAGGCGTATTTGACTATTATAGGTTGATACTCTGCACGCGACATATTCGACTTGGCGGTGGATTTGTAGGAGGTATGTGATTCTTCCTATCCTCTTGAGCATGATATTTTTAAAATATATAAATAGATGCGGTGAGCGTCGTGTGTTAAGCGAACTTGGTTTTACTCGATGTCTTTTGACTTGAGTTTTAAATAATAAGAATCTTGAAGTATTTCAAAGAGTTATGAATCATTTTTAAAAGAAAAGTAATACTTGGTTTTAAAAGCTTAAAGAGTTATCTTGACTTTATGGGAAGTTAGGTGTAACGACTTAAGAAAGATAAAAGGCAGTTTACTTATTTGTTTATGAAAGACTTGTATTGATTTACGAAAAGTGTAGTAAGATGGTTTGATAAGTAAACATGTTATGATGCTACGGCGTGTTAGTGTCTTATGATGTTGTGTGAGGGGTTATTCTTGTTGTGCTTACGTTGTTAAGCGTTAAGCCCGTTATCTTGTTATTATATCACATACCCGCGACTTGTTATCGAGGACTTGCCACCATTGATGCGGGTCTATCACGGCTATGCGATCAGTGTGACTATGCGGGCTGCGGGAGTTCGAGTTGATCATTAGGGTGTATTATCCGTCACGAGGAATGCCTCATGCGATGCAATGTGACTATGCGGTCTATGTGACTATGCGGTGCGAGAGTCGAGGAGGATCAGCGGGTTAGCTACCCCGTCACGAGGAATACCTCATGCGGTGCATGTGTGACCTATGCGGTGCGGGAGTTCGAGATTAGGCTCGCTTAATGATAATATGGCGATTAGCCTTGCCCGATCATTAGCGGCCTAGAAAAGACCGATTATGTTATATCTATTTTGCTTTTGGTTATCTTTGTGGCACTATGTGCGATTACATTGGTTGTTTCGTACATATTTGTAAAATTGGTTTTAAAATGATATGATTTCATTTAAAGTACTTTCTGATTCCACATACTTGGTACTGTTGTCTTGACCTCCTTGGGGCTGCGTTCATGCATGAGTAAAGGGAAGCGGTGGTAGATCCTCATTCTTAGGATCCTTACTGCAGTGTCGAGTTCCATTTCTCGGAGGCTCGACTTTTGATACGACTCTCACAGGTGTTGTAGATATTTTGTACATTCAGGTATGGCGGGGGCCCTGTCCCGCCATAGTTGTTTACATTCTAAGTGCGTAGTCCTGTTGTAAAGTTGGGATGTAACTGCCAGACTTGGTATATATATATATGCCGAAAGGCAACTTTTCTCAGACAAACTGTGTTACATTTTACATTTGTTTCATGTCTTGATTTATTATTCCGCTGATTACTCTGATGTATGTCTACTTGGGTGCCCGGGTAAGGCACCAGTCACGGGCCCGGGATCGGGTCGTGACAAGGGCCCCGCCATACCCCTGAATGTACATAAATCTACAATATCAGGGAAACTATACCAAAAGACAAGCCTCCGAAGAAATGGAGCTTCTGACACCTGATCAGTGATCCTAAGAATGAGGATCCACCACCTGCTTACCCCTACCTGCGGAATGAACGCAGCCCCCCGAGGAAAGGGGGTCAATACACAATATGTACCAAGTATGTAAAACTGGAAAATACTGCAATTTACATCATAAGTCTAAAATAAAGCTGGAGACATGTATGATAATCAAATTACAGTACATTGTGTCTTACTAACAATGAGAGTAACCAAGTACATACTTTATTGCATAAAAATAGGAGGCTCATGATCAAAGTAGGTCACGCGTAGTATCATTAAGCAATCCTACTCGGGACTATTTCACTCGCATGGCCGTATGGACCCGCGTGAGGTAACCGCCGCATAGGCGTATCCGCCCATGGGTCGTGTGGACGCGTAGGGTAGTCCGCCGCGTAGTATTATTTCACCCGCATAAGCCCTACAGTTCACGTGAGGTATTCCTCGCATCATGGGTAGCAAATCCACGGAATATGAAAATGTCACAAACAGGAATGACCCGTAATGAACAATATATATATCCACTAGCAACCTGCATCATACATAACATAAGCACTATCGTCTTATCATACATAACATAAGCACCACGGCTTATCATACATAACGTAAGAAAGTTAAGAAATTCCTCACTTCTTAGTAGGTTTGTTCATATACACTCTCATTGTAGTTTACTTTAGTCTCTAACATGTCATTATAAAATCCGGGACTTTAACCCAAAGTACTAGGTACTTGTATTCTTTTAAATTGACTCTTTGTCGTATAAAACTTCCAAGATACTAATAACGTAGCATCAAGTCATATCTACTTTTCAAGACAAGTCCTGATACCTTTTAGAAATACATTTTGGCTTCTAAATCAAGTGACTTCTTTCTTTTAAAACCTTAAGCAATTGATGCCTTCAAATCAATTTGTCTTTCATTATTTCAAGTCATTTATCATTATTTACATGTCACGACCCGAACCCGGGCCCGTGACTGGTGCCTTACCCCGGGCACCCTAGTGATACAACATCAGAGAAAATCAGCGGAAATAAAAACATGAACATGATTTAAGAAAAGATAAATAAGCAACCACAAGCAGTTGCCTTCATCATATATACATAAATACCCGACAGTTATCCTTTTTACAAACCACGCCACAGCGGTGCTACCGACTCTAAGATTTTACAACGGCTATGGCGGGGGCCGCCATACCACGAATGTATAAGAATCTACGGACTGAGTAACATACCAAAGATAAGCCTCAGAAGGAACGGAGCTTCAATCTGTTGAAAGGTGATCCTAAGCGGGGATCGTGGCCGATGTACCTTTTACTGCGGCATGAGCGCAGCCAGGAAGGTCGATAACAGTACAGTATGTGAAAGCGTAAAATCGTAAATGAAATCATAATAGTCTATATAAAGCGAGACATGTATGATAGCAAACTACGATTCCTGACATAGAAGCGATCATGTCAAGTCGGGGACTCACGCCTCAAAGTCATCCCTCATGCGTGGAACTTCTTCGCCGGCTGATCTAGGTACAAATCTGTGATACGTATAAGAGGTCTCGGCCCATCTTATGGACCCGATATAGAAAGCGTGTGGAATACATTCCGGATGAACGGTAGTCGATGAAATACATTCCGGATGAGCCGGTAGTCAAATGATATACATTCGGATGAGCGGTAGTCGAGTGAAATACATTCGGATGACCCGGTAATCAAGTGAAATACATTCGGATGACCCATTAATCAAGTGAAATACATTCGGATGACCGGTAATCAAGTGAAATACATTCGGATGACCCGTAATCAAGTAAAATACATTCGGATGACGTTAATCAAGTGAAATACATTCGGATGACCCGTGTCGAGTAGAACACGGTTCTTGCACAACAAGGCTATTACACGTAACATGGTCAAGTTTCATAACAACAAGCATAAGCAAGTTACACGACTCAAGGTACTTTCATTTTATGTCAAAGTCGGATTTTAACCTTAAAGTACTACGTCAGTTAAATTCCTTTTAGATCCATTTCTTTACAAAGGTCACCCGATACGTAGTATAAAATTGGGTGACTAACATTGTTAAGTAAACCAAAATGCTTTCCTTTGTAAAATCAAGTAACAACCTTATTTTCCAAGCGTTGAAGTTTGCCTAATTTCGAATGCTCAAGTTTCTCATTTTAGAAAAAGGTTTCGTAGTTCATAGTTTTAGTCCTTTAAAACTTAATTCTCCTCTAAACGTTTTGAGAAACATATGTCTTATATGTGAGTAGGTTATTCTTGTTTATAATCAATCTTATTAAGCAGCCATGATCTAGGAAATGTAATATCATTTTGTCTCATCTTAGCACATGCGGATGGAGGTTCTCTTGGTTTTAATAATACTTCATTAGTCAATACATTTTCCTTTTATTAACGCGGTGGTTTGTCGATACACATTACGATTTCGAAATCAGTAAAACATTCTTAAGCCGTTATACCTAACTTCCCATAAAGCTAGTATAACTCTTAAGCTTTAAAAACCCAAGTACTACTCATTCTTTCAAAACGATTCATAAATCTTTTGAAATACTTCAAGTTCTTTATTAACACATATCAAGCCAGTTATTATTCAAATCAGTTACCTTTTAGAAACCACAAAGTATTTGCTTATCCACATAAAGCTATTATAACCGACTTCCCATAAAGCCGTTATAACACCTTATGTTTTAAACCAATCAAATACATTTAGCACATGTACGTCTACCGTACTACATAGTTCACACATATCATGCTAGAAGAGATAGGAAGAGGTTCACATACCTCGCGAAGATTATCGACTAATAGCAAAAAGCTCCAAGTACCTCAAACCGTCGGCTACTCCTTAAGCTAAGTAGACGAGCCATCGTAGTACTTGACCTATAGAGGCCACTGGCGCTATTAATATCTTTAGATCCCGACGTAGAATATTCTCAGAAAATTGGCACCTCCCCACATGGCAGCGTAAATCTCTCCTCTATCGAGGCAGCTACCAACCGGGGGTTTCTGTCTAAGGGCGTGTACAATTCTACTACGGTAATGTTACACAAGTCTCATGTCTGATCTTATGTAATTACTGATTCGATTCTCTTCTTTAAATTGAGCTTAAGTCGAAGACATTGCGTAAGTATTATCGAGCTTAAGTCAAAAGACATTGCGCACAACTATGTTGATTCTATATATAGTATACTTAACTATATACTCCTACAACATGTAATTTCCAATTACAACGAAGGTCGAATGTTTACCTCGATAAGCCCAAAATTATCAGAGTTTATATGTCGATCTGAGCAAGGTTTAGCTCTACTCAGTGCGCTCAGGCCCGCTCAACCTTAGAAGTTCTAACCAACTTCACTAATAACTTCAACAACGGGTGAAGATTTACTTAGGGTTTCGTTTTTGTGGTTGAGGAAGTATAATAGTATTTTACGGGCTTTTGTAAAAGGGTACTTTGGATAGTACTACAAGGTATTTGGCTAAAGTTTTTTGGGCATTATAACAATACTTGGAGAGTATTTCTATACCACAAAAGGGTATTTATACGAGACAACTAGGCTAGGGGGGGGGGTACCCCACGGCAAACCACCACAAAGGGAAGGGAGGTGGCTATCGGCCAAGGGCACTCAACGGGGGAGGGGGTGTGGTGGGCCAAAGCTCGAGGAGAGGAGTATTTTGAGACTTAGTTAGATTGCTCAAGTTTTGGATGAAGAAAGTCTTCAACTAGAGGGTATTTATAGGTCAAGTGAAGGGCAACCAATGGCGAGATCCATCAGTGTTAGGCAAGTGTAAGGTCAAGATTAAGCCATGTGCAACCTTATCCATCTACCCAAAATATCCTACCAACTTCTTGACCAAAAACAATGCACAAAAAACGTGCCAATCTTCCCACTTTCGTCCGTCCACTCCTTCCAATTAGAGGGTGACAAGTGTCGCCCTCTCGTTGGTCCAAAATGTTTCGTCTCTCAGAAAAATCCGCAAAAATTATAAATGACATAGCCGGAATTTTCCCTACGAAAAATGTCAGAAACGTTTCGTCGAAAAACGACTCTAATCGGGTGTTGTGTACAAATTTCGAAACTAGCCAACTTTAAGGCTCAAATTATAATACGTACGCGCTCACGTACATACTCTGGAAATACGGGGTATAACATTACATTACTAGAGTGAACCACTCTTTCATCTTTCCATAAAGCTATTATGTCACGACCCGATCCCGGGCCCGTGACTGGTGCCTTACCCGGGCACCCAAGTAGATATACATCAGAGTAACCAGCGGAATATAAAAACAAAGACATGAAGCAATAAAGAGTAAGAACAGTCTAACCAAGAAAAAGTCGCCTTTCGGCATGTATATATATACCAAAACTTGAACAGTTACATCCTTTACAAACCTGCCCACAGATTGCATACTCACAGAATTTTTATATAACAACTATGACGGACGGGGGCCACGTACCACAGAATGTACAAGTACCTACAATCTCGGGAATCATAAAAGATAAGCCTCCGGAGAAACGGGCTTCCCAAAATGCTGAACTATGATCCACATGGCGAGGATCAACGGCGATGTACCTCTACTGCGGCGTGATCACGCAAAGAGAGGTCGATATAGCAGTGCAGTATGTGGAATCGAAAATCGTAAATGAAATCATAATAGTCTATATAAAACAGGAGACATATATGATAACCAATTTACGATATACAATATGTAAGCAATCATGTCAAGTCAGGGACTCACGCCCTCAAAGTCATCACTCAATTATAACCATGGGTCTCATGCCCACAATATCAATCATGCGTGGAATTCCTTCCTCCATTGCGATCCATGATATAAAACACCAAGGAATACCATGAACACGGTCCCACGTATCATAATAAAACCGTCTTGGGTAAATGCGAAGGCATAGCCGACTACTAGAACCCACCGTACAACAGCGTTATAAAGCGTATCACGAGGTCTTTCTACACCGCCAAATGATCGAAGTTGAGCCACTCGCCCGCGATATCATTGTGCGCGTCTAATCACGGAACTCGCGATTCGCGCATAAGCCACATAGGCGCGTAAGGTATTCCTCGCATCGCGAGCGGCTAACCCTCGGAAACATCACGGACTCGGCAATCCGCGTAGCCACGTGGACGCGTGAGGTATTCCTCGCATTGCGAGCAGCTAACCTCGCAACATCACGGACTCGTGATCCGCAGGTCACCGGGAAAGCTACATATACTGCTCACCGCTACCGAATCCCCGCGGCGTAGCTGCCTCGAAAGGGTCTATGGGCTGGGCTCTATCCCTATCCTACTAGCAATAAGGGGATATATAGGACAAGGTAGAACACGGATCTATCAAGGCATATACGTCGCAACAGACCGATAAAGTACCTGTGATGACATCCGGCGACGTCTCCTGGTCCTGGAGGCTGGACATGGCATAAATGCGGTTCTGAGGACCGCTGGAACTAGCACCCCTGCCACGACCTCTGCCGCGACCTGCTGGCCCATGAGAACCCTGCCCTCCGGGGTGAGTAACTGTAGGAGATGAAGATCCGACAAAAGACCCTGTAGGCTGAACTCTACTATCTGCGTCGCCGCCAGTCGACGATCTGCCAAAGTGACCTGCTGGCCACAAGTGAAACAAACTCCATGCAGCGATACCATTTCCGAAATGGGATCTCGCATCGAACACTTTGAGAGGAAGGTGGTCTCGATTGGTTTGCACCTTTGCTACTGGAAGTCACGAAGTCACGGGGCCACGACACGCCGAATACCCTGTCGGTCCTGAAGATGGTGTGGGAGTGCTCTGAGCTGGCTGAGGTGCAAATCTACTCCGTTGCTGAGGTCGTCCACCTCGAGGACTACGAAGGACCACGACGTCTGGCCTTAACCTGCGATATCATCGACGTCTGCCTCGCTCGCCGCGCGAAGTGCATGAGCTGCGTGCGGGCAATGTCCATGCGGTGAAGAGCTACACTGAGCAAGACTCCGCCAAGTATTCGTCAAGACACGTGGCGTAACGGTGCACTCGGTCCTCCATATCGCTACCGGTCACGGGACATCACAAGCCAACGAGTCGAACTATACATTGTACTCCCGGCGTGCGCCTCTGCGCTTAGCATCAAAAATCTGTCGGCTCGTGCCCTCGCCATCTGCGGAGGCAAGAAGTGAGCAAGAAATGCCTCGAACTTCGTCCCCAACGGCGGTGGGCGCTTCCCCGGGCGGCTCCAAGAATCAAACCGATCGGCTGCGGTATCGCGGCCGATGTGAACCTAAGACCATGGCTCGGTCTCGGCGCCTTGATCACTCTCATGATCCATCAGAATCGTCGATGAACTCCTGTGGATCATCCTCGTGCCTCGCCCATAAAACTCGGCGGTCCATGACTCGAGAAAGTCCCGAAGTCTCAAACCATCTGACCTCGGGTGAACCACGGGTACTACTGGGACTGGAACTGCTGCATCCAGCCTATCCTCGTGCCTCGCCATGACTCTGGAAAATAACTGGGCCATCTCCTTGTAACCCATGTCCTCTGCCCCAGGCTGTGGGGTTGGGGGCTCCGGTGCCGTGGCCTTAGCAGCCTCTGCTGCGGCCCTAAACTCTGCTGGGGCCGGCGACGCCGTGGAACTCGCAGTCGGAGGTATCACCTTGGGTAAGGGTTGGGCCTGAGCCCTCGTTACTCTCTGTGTACTACTAGAAGCTCGCCTTGCCTTGCCGCCGGGCGGGTTGCCTTACGTGGAGGCATAACTGGTAAGAAAGAGAAATTCGTCAGAAGGGTCTAACCTATAACACCGCTCTAAGGCACGATCTCAGAGTGAGAAGAATGGAAACCAATCCTAAATGTCCTGCAGCCTCTTGATTATAGATGTGGTGCACAACACACCAATAATCAAGACTCTACTACTGCGATGCGTAGACACTTTCAGAGGATTAACTGGCGATACCACTTTTGTCACGACCGTTCCGGGCGTGGTGCCTACGGACACCCAGTAGCTAAACATCGAGTAACCGGAACATAACCAAGACATGAAATAATAAAAGTAAGAATAGTCTATCCAGGAAAAGTTGCCTTTCGGCATATATATATCATTACCCGATAGTGAGCGATTACAATCCCAAAATGCGACAGACTATGGACCTCTAAGGAAATGTAAACACTTCGACGGACGGGGCCGTCATACCCCGAATGTACAAAACATCTACAACACCGGGAAAAACCATACCAAAAGTCGAGCCTCGGAAAAATGGAGCTCACAACACGAGTAAAGATCCTAAGGCGAGGATCCGCTACTGCTTCCCTTTACTGCGGCATGAGCGCACTTCAAGGAGGTCGATAACAGTACCAAGTATGTGAAATCAGAAAGCAGGATATATACACATATATAAAACCATATCATTTTAAAACCAATTCACAAGTATGTATGAAAACAACGAGTTAATCGCACATAGTGCCACATCACAACCAAGAGCAATAATAGGTATACTACAACAGTCTTTTCTAGGCGCGAATGATCGAAGCAAGGCCATCGCCCATAGTATCATTATCGTACCTAATCTTGGACTCCGCGATCGCATAGCCACTAGGCGCGTGAGGTATTTCTCGCATCGAGGGTAGCTACTCGCCGGCATCGTCTGGACTCTCGTAGTCGCGTACGCACGTACCGCGTGAGGTATTCCTCGCACTAACCGGAACTCCGTAGCTCGCATAGGTCCCTGGACCCGCATGAGGCATTCCTCGCATCGGGGGGCAGCTTAACCCCCGGTATAACATGTCAAGAGGTGGGTGGTACAATACTAGCATAACGGCTTATCGTTAAACAACATAAGCACAATAAGAATAACCTCTTTATGCAATCATCACAATAATCGAGCACAACGACTAATCGTTGAACAATATAAGCATAACAAGAATAACCTCCTTACGTGGCGTTATAAGATACTTGTCACGACCGAAACGCTCGCTGATCGTGCCTTACCCGCACCAAGTAGTCAAACAACATCGAGAAAATCAGTGAAATTAAAACTCATACATGATAACCAATGAAAAGAAAACAGGCTAACCAAACGGTTACCTTTTTCAAAAATAACTAACACGAGCGATACAATCCCGCCCATCTAAGACTACAGACCTCTAAGAATTTTTTATAACATCTCTGACGGGACAGGGCCCCGCCATACCCCTGAATGTACCAAAGTTCTACGACTTCAGGGAACCGTACCAAATGACAAAGTCTCCGAAGGAATGGAGCTTTCTGAGAACTGAACAGCGATCCAAAGGGTGCGGATCAACAAGCGATGTATCTCAACCTGCGGCATGAACGCAGCCCCCCGAAGGGGTCGATAACAAAGTGCAGGTATGCGAAACAGAAAAATACTGTAAATGAAATCATAATAGTCTATAAGGAAAACAGGAGACATGTATGATAACCAAACTACAGTACACCACGTATATACAGATCAATCAAATTAAACCACTTCAAGTCAGGGACTCACGCCCGAAAGATCATTACTCAAAGTGGACGCATACTTGTGGGCTACCCAACGTGTCAGTATGTCCAACCCAATAACAAGATAGTACTCACTGTGGACGCATACTCGTGGGCTACCCAACGTGTCAGTATGTCCCAACCAATAACAAGATAATACTCATCGTGGACGATACTCGTGGGCTACCCAACGTGTCGGTATGTCCAAACAAATACCCAGATAATACTCATCGTGGACGATACTCGTGGGCGACCCAACGTGTCAGTATGTCCACACAAATACCCAGATAATACTCACTGTGGACGCATACTCGGGGCTACCCAACGTGTCGGTATGTCCAAACAAATACCAGATAATACTCGCTGTGGACGATACCGTGGGCTACCCAACGTGTCGGTATGTCCAAACCGATTTACAAGATAACACTCCTAACGGCATACCCGTGGGCTACCCAACGCGGTCGATATGTCCATCATACCACCCGATATCCCTCGCCGAGAGACTCGCAGCACAAAGTCAAACACTTGCACAACAACAAAACTATCACCACAAGCGTGCAGAGTTACACACAACTCAAAGTACTTCGTTTAAGTCAACAAACCGGGTTCCAACCCCAAAATACTACATTCTTTCCTACCTTGAGGACCTCTCTTTACGTAGAAACCATACGATACTATCACAATAGTATCACACATTCATGTTTAGAACACGTCTTCAAACACAATTAACATAACGTCAAGTATACTTTTAAAAGTCCAAGTAATTAACTCCTTTAAGGTCAAGTATTCCTACCTTTTAAAACCAAGTCATTTACTTTTCCCCTAAGAAAAGTTCGATATTTGAAACAAGTGATTTATACTTTCAAACTCAAGTTACTTCTCTTTTCCAAAATCCAGTACATTATCCTTTACAATCCATTAAGTTCATTCTTTGGAATTTTAAGAAAAACCAGAACTTGTTGTCAATGATTCTCATTTAAGCAGCCATGATCTAGGAAATGTAATATCATTTTGTCTCATCTTAGTTTCTATGCAGATGGAGGTTTCTACTGGTTTTAGTATAATCAATTAGTCGAAACCATTTCCTTTATTAGCGCTGCAGTGGTGTGTTCGATACTTATTCCCACTTTCGAAATCCATTTCACATTCTTGTGCCGTTATACCTAACTTCCCATAAAGCTAGTATAACTCTTAAGTTTTCAAAAACCAAGTATTACTTATTACTCACGAATGAGGTTTTACAACTTTTGAATGCATTACAAAACTTTCACAATTCTAAGTTAAGTCTCTTATCTTACAAGATCAAGTCTCTTAACTTCTACCAATCAACAACCGTTCTTTTACTCACATAAAGTTGTTATAACTAACTTCCCATAAAGCCGTTATAACCCCTTTATGTTTTAAACCAACCAATACCACATAAACATTTATGAGACCAAGAGGGCTCATTCTTTAAGCAAGTGCCCATTACTAACGGATAAGACTTACTACTCTTACACATAACGAAGCCCTTTACACTTCATAACAAGTCAAGACACAATTTGGAAAATCAATTTCCTTTAGCACACGTCGCCAACCGCTATATATTTCACAAATAGTCATGTCAAGAGGATAGGAAGAATCACATACCTCGCGACGATTGCGACAAAAGCAAAACGCCTACGCGATGTTGAACCTTCATAGGATACGCTACTCGTGGCGCCTCAATCCTATAAGTGGTCATAAGACATCTATTAACTTCTAGTTCGAGCGTAGAACAAGCTAAAGCAAAGCCCCCGGGTTCTACGGAACTTACTACCTTTATCCAAGGTCGAAAACAAGAACCCATTCTAAACCCTTTTCAATACTCTTTCAATTCAAGTTTTAGGTTAACATGATGCCTAACCTAAACATCTTCAACTACCACAATTTCCCTATACAATACGCAACGACTAACTTTGTCACCAAAAGGTAGTTACAATCTTAAGGCTAACATGCCCTGCCGGTTTTCCACGGGACAACAAGATCCAAATCCATGCAATATAAAACAGCCTCGTGCTCAACTCTAAACTACTAAAATAAAGCGGCCTCGGGCTCACATCTATACAAACTTAACTATAATGACCTCGGGCTCACAAATCTATTCAAACTCTAAATATAATGACCTCGTGCTCACGATCTATACTACTATCACAAGTACTAACTCAAAACCCGAGAGAAACTCTTACCTTTTAGAAAAGCCCACAAAAGCCCTTTCCTACCACTTCCACAATCAACTCAACCACCGCTTTCCCACAAGTTCACCAACACTTTTTCCTTCTTGCCGCCTTCCAAGTCTCCTCTAAAGCTAGGTTTTCTTCCAAAACTAGAGAGAAGGAGAGGTTTCCATGGAAGGGTTTTGAAATGAAATGAAATGGAATGGCCAAGTCTTCAAGACTTGGCCTAAAATAGGACCACTTCTTGATAAAAGGATGGGAGGGACACTTGTCACCCTCCCATAGGTTATAAACGAAATATCCTGTTTTTCGTCACTTATCGCAAAAATCCGCCTGGCGCGCGGCCACGCCCAGCGGCGCCTTCCTTCCAAAATAAATCTTCCGCGTGTCGGCGCGACCGCGTTCGGCGCGCGGCTGCAAACCTGTGACCCCAGTACAACCGGCGCGCGCCCTGCATCGGGAGCGGCTGTACCACTGCATGCAGAAGCGCTGCGGATTGCGCACAAACTTGAAACTTCCATAACTTTTGACTGATGTCCAATCGACGAACGGTTTGTTGCGTTGGGATCTAGATTTAACTGACTACATTAGGCTTTTAAACACCTCGAAATTCTTAACAACTGGGGTACCACACTCCAAGGTAAACTAAAAATCCGTCCAACACACGTGTTGTCAACTTATCTATCTTCTAGAATTTACTGGTGTAACATTCTTCCTCTAGAAACATTCGTCGAATGTTCCTTCTAAGTCTTCAGAACACGTGCGGTATAGTCTCCACTACTATACCTACCAAAAACTCATTTATGCCTCTCATGGCCATAATATAGAAATCACGCATCTCCAATTCCATACGGGAAATCACCTCTACGTGCAAACATCACTATTTTCTCCTCCCTGGTCTAAAGGATACTCTCCTTTCTCGGCGTACCTTCCTTGTACACTCACACCCTCTAGTACACGTTCGCACAATTCACCACTGCCTTTTCTACCACCTGAGTCACTACCTCAACTCGTCCATCTTACTAATCCACGTCATGGAAGCTACCACTTCCATCGCAAACTACCCATGGAATCATCACACAAACTCCATGTATACCATACACCGACAAGGATTAACGAAGAAGGCTTCTACCCAAGACGGCCTTACATCTCATGTTATAAATTCTAAGGTTCAAAATTTTCTCATCCCTAAACTTACCTCTTTATTAACCATGCTTCCAAAACACATTATATACACAAAGCTACCCGAACATAGCACTCAACACATCACCACAACATCAAAGCATACAATACTCTGAGGTTAAGAACGCACAGAACTATTGCTTCACTTCCCTTCTTGTCGCTCTACTCATGTTCTTTCCGACACGACGCACAAAGGAGGAGGTGAATCGTCCACGATCGAAGGTGAATCTCAACCTCGCGCTATCTCTGGTGGGACAATTCCTTGCAAAATGGCGGCTGGCGCATGTAAAGCGATTCCCTATTAGCGACACTCCATCGTGGAGCCTACCACAATGGTCACAACGAGGTAAGGTGGTCCCATCCGACTAACATCCCGATCCCCAAAACCGAAACTGGAGCCACGACTGCTCGAATTTCTCGAACGCCCCGACGATCGAGGTGGAGCACTCCGTCTTTGGAGGCGCGCATAACTAACTTTGAGGTCGCACGCCGAAAGGTCACCAGCGACCTGCCGCCTTGGCCTACTCGCTGATCTTCGTCATTCCGCCGACTCCACGTGCCTCACATCCGCGCGTGAGCTCGTGCGGCAATGTCCATGCCGGTGAAGAGCTACTCCCGAGCAACTCTCGCCAAATAGTCATCAAGCCGCGTGACATAGCGGTGCACTCGCCCTCCATGCCGGCTACTAACGCGGGGACGCAGAGCTAGTGAGTTAAACTCCACGTTGTACTCTGACCGCACGCTTCGCCTCAACATCAAAAATCATTTACCCGAGTCCTCTCATCGCATGGAGGCAAGAAATGTGCAAGAAATGCCTCGAGAACTCGTCCCATCTTGGAAGTGCATGCCCTCCCGGGACAGCTCACGAATCAAACCTGATCATGCGGTATCACGCGGCTGATGCGAACCTAGGACCACCGACTCGGTCTCCGATGCCTTTATCACTCTCGCGATCGGCAGAATCGCCGGATGAACTCTCGCGGATCATCCTCGTGGCCTCGACCGTAGAACTCTGGCGGGCACTTCGAAAAGTCCGCGACCTCAAACTATCCGATCTCGGTGAACGGCTGGTGCATCGGGCCGCTGCGTCGGCTATCTCGTGTCGCCAACCACGCCAATAATCGGGCAACTCGCGTAACCCATCTCCTCTGCTCCGCCGTGGACCTGAGGCTCGTGCACCGTGGTCTCTGTAGAGACTGTCGCTGCTCTACTCGCAGCTCCCTCTGCTGCCTTGCCCTTCTGGGCCCTGGTTGCCTTTCGCAGAGGCATAACTGGTAAAAACGAAACACGTCAGAGGGGTCCAACTTACAACACAAATAAGGCACGATCTCGTAATGAGAAGAATAGAAACTAATCCTAAATGTCTCAGACCTCCGATTATAGATGTGGTGCCAACACATCGATAATCAAGACTCTACTAGACACGTGCGTAGACACTTTCCGAGGACTAACTGCTCTGATACCACTTCTGTCACGACCCGAAACCGGGCCCGCGACTGGTGCCTTACCCGGGCACCCAAGTAGTCAAACAACATCAGAGAAAATCAGCGGAAATTAAAACTCATACATGATAACCAATGAAAAGAGAAAACAGGCTAACCAAACGGTTACCTTTTCTGAAAATAACTAACACCTGAACCATAATCCGCCACATCAGTACTACAGACCTCTAAGAATTTTTTATAACATCTCTGACGGGACAGGGCCCCGCCATACCCCTGAATGTACCAAAGTTCTACGACTTCAGGGAACCGTACCAAATGACAAAGTCTCCGAAGGAATGGAGCTTCGAGACGAACAACGATCCAAAGTGCGGATCAACAAGCGATGATCTCAACCTCGGCGATGAACGGCCCCGAAGGGGCCGCATAACAGTGCAGAGTATGCGAAACAGAAAAATACTGTAAATGAAATCATAATAGTTTATAAGGAAAACAGGAGACATGTATGATAACCAAACTACAGTACACCACGTATATACAGTTCAGTCAAATCAAACCACATCAAGTCGTGGACTCGCGAAAGATCATTACTCAAGTGGACGATACTTGTGGGCTACCCAACGTGTCGGTATGTCCAACCCAATAACAAGATAGTACTCATCGTGGACGCATACTCGTGGGCTACCCAACGTGTCAGTATGTCCCACCAATAACAAGATAATACTCCGTGGACGATACTCGTGGGCTACCCAACGTGTCGGTATGTCCAAACAAATACCGGATAATACTCACTGTGGACGATACCGTGGGCTACCCAACGTGTCAGTATGTCCAAACAAAGACCCAGATATTTCTCACAGTGGACTCATACTCGTGGGATACCCAACTTGTCAGTATGTCAAAACAAATACCCTGATATTACTCGCTGTGGACGCATACTCGTGTGCTACCCAACGTTTCTGTATGTCCATACAATTACCCAGATAATACTCACTGTGGCGATACTGGGCTACCCAACGTGTCGGTATGTCCAAACCGTTACAAGATAACACTCACAATGGGCATACCCGGGCTACCCAACGTGTCGATATGTCCATCATACCACCGATATCCGGCCTCGTCGAGAGACTGGTAGCACAAAGTCAAACACTTGCACAACAACAAAACTATCACCACAAGCACAGACAGGTTACACACAACTCAAAGTACCTTCGTTTAAGTCAACAAACCGGGTTCCAACCCCAAAATACTACATTCTTTCCTACCTTCAAGGACCTCTCTTTACGTAGAAACCATACGATACTATCACAATAGTATCACACACATTCATGTTTAGAACACGTACTTCAAACACAATTAACATAACGTCAAGTATACTTTTTAAAAGTCCAAGTAATTAACTCCTTTAAGGTCAAGTATTCCTACCTTTTAAAACCAAGTCATTTACTTTTCCCCTAAGAAAAGTTCGATATTTGAAACAAGTGATTTATACTTTCAAACTCAAGTTACTTCTCTTTTCCAAAATCCAGTACATTATCCTTTACAATCCATTAAGTTCATTCTTTGGAATTTTAAGAAAAACCAGAACTTGTTGTCAATGATTCTCATTTAAGCAGCCATGATCTAGGAAATGTAATATCATTTTGTCTCATCTTAGTTTCTATGCAGATGGAGGTTTCACCGGTTTTAGTATAATCAATTAGTCGAAACCATTTCCTTTATTAGCGACTGATGGTGTGTTCGATACTTATTCCCACTTTCGAAATCCATTTCACATTCTTGTGCCGTTATACCTAACTTCCCATAAAGCTAGTATAACTCTTAAGTTTTCAAAAACCAAGTATTACTTATTACTCACGAATGAGGTTTTACAACTTTTGAATGCATTACAAAACTTTCACAATTCTAAGTTAAGTCTCTTATCTTACAAGATCAAGTCTCTTAACTTCTACCAATCAACAACCGTTCTTTTACTCACATAAAGTTGTTATAACTAACTTCCCATAAAGCCGTTATAACCCCTTTATGTTTTAAACCAACCAATACCACATAAACATTTATGAGACCAAGAGGGCTCATTCTTTAAGCACCGAGTGCCCATTACTAACGGATAAGACTTACTACTCTTACACATAATGAAGCCCTTTACACTTCATAACAAGTCAAGACACAATTTGGAAAATCAATTTCCTTTAGCACACGTGCGTCAACCGCACTATATATTTCACAAATAGTCATCAAGAGGATAGGAAGAATCACATACCTCGCGACGATTGACAAAAAGCAAAACGCCTGGTATTGAACCCTTCAAGTAGGATCACTACCGTGGCGCCAATCCTATAAGGGTCATAAGACATCTATTAACTTCTAGTTCCGACGTAGAATAAGCTAAAAGCAAAGCCCCTGGTTCTACGGAACTTACTACCTTTATCCAAGGTCGAAAACAGTAACCCATTCTAAACCCTTTTCAATACTCTTTCAATTCAAGTTTTAGGTTAACATGATGTCTAACCCTAAACATCTTCAACTACCACAATTTCCCTTCTATACAACATGCAACGACTAACTTTGTCACCAAAAGGTAGTTACAATCTTAAGGCTAACATGCCCACTTCGGTTTTCCACAGGACAACAAGATCCAAATCCATGCAATATAAAACAGCCTCAGGCTCAACTCTAAACTACTAAAATAAAACAGCCTCAGGCTCACATCTATACAAACTTAACTATAACAGCCTCAGGCTCACAAATCTATTCAAACTCTAAATATAACAGCCTCAGGCTCACAGATCTATACTACTATCACAAGTACTAACTCAAAACCCAGAGAAGGGAAACTCTTACCTTTTAGAAAAGCCCACAAAGCCCTTTCCTACCACTTCTTCCACAACTCAACCACCGCTTCCCACAAGTTCACCAACACTTTTTCCTTCTTGCCGCTCCAATGGTCTCCTCTAAAGCTAGGTTTTCTTCCAAAACTAGAGAGAAGGAGAGGGTTTCCATGGAAGGGTTTTGAAATGAAATGAAATGGAATGGCCAAGTCTTCAAGACTTGGCCTAAAATAGGACCACTGCGATAAAAGGATGGGAGGACACTTGTCACCCTCCCATAGGTTATAAACGAAATATCCTGTTTTTCGTCACTTACTGCGCAAAATCCCCGCCTCGGCGCGCGGCCCGCCGCGGCGCCAGCGCTCCCTTCAAAAATAAATCTTCCGCGTGTGCCTGCCAGATTCGGCGCGCTGCAACCTGTGACCCGGTACAATCTGGCGCCGCCTGCGATCCGGGCGCGGCGCTGACCAGACCGAATCGCTGCACTGATGCGCACCAAACTTGAAACTTCCATAACTTTTGACTCCGATGTCCAATCGACGAACGGTTTGTTGCGTTGGGATCTAGATTTAACGGGCTACACATTAGGCTTTTTAAACACCTCGAAATTCTTAACAACTGGGGTACCACACTCCAAGGTAAACTAAAAATCCGTCCAACACATGTTGTCAACTTATCTATCTTCTAGAATTTACGGGGTGTAACAATACTAACACACGAGGTATCATAACATGTCTATCAAACCAACTTACCATACCTTCAGACAATATTTCAAGCATTTGATAAACAAATAATAAAAACCGTTTCTTATCTTTTAAGTCGTTATACTTAACTTCCCACAAAGCTAGTATAACCCTTAAGCTTTTTGTAAAACCCAGTATTACTTTTCTTCCGAAAATGATTCATAACTCTTTTTGAAATATTCAAGATTCTTATTATTTAGAACTCCAGTCAAAAGATATCAAAGTAAAACCAAGTTCAATCTAACACCCGTACGTCTACCGTACTATATATATATTTGGAAAATATCATGCTCAAAGGGATAGGAAGAATCACATACCTCCTCGGCTAAATCCACTTGCCAAGTCGGATATGTCGCGTGCAGAGTGTCAACCTATAATAGTCAAAACATGACTATTAACTTCTAGTTTTTCGTGGAATTCTTCTAAGTGAGACTTCTTTTAGTTTACGGAAAATTGGGCGACTTCCCGTTTTACTCAATTCTTCATTTTTAACAAAGCCCGATAATAGTAACTAACGTGGCGCAAAAATTCCGATAAGTAAGGAAGGGGATAACACACCCAAACGGAACGCGATTAACAATCTCTCCTTCATAAATATAATAAGTAAAGAAGGGGATTACGCACCCAAACGGTAACGCGGTTTACTATCTCGCCTTCAAAATAACAATAAGTAAAAGAAGGGGATTACGCGCCCAAACGGTAACGCGGTTTACTATCTCGCCTTCAAAGTATCAATAAGTAAAAGAAAGGGATTACGCGCCCAAACGGTAACGCGGTTTACTATCTCGCCTTCAAAATAACAATAAGTAAAAGAAGGGGATTACGCGCCTAAACGGTAACGCGGTTTACTATCTCGCCTTCAAAATAACAATAAGTAAAAGAAGGATTACGCCCAAAGCGGTAACGGTTTACTATCTCGCCTTCAAAATAACAATAAGTAAAAGAAGTCCAAAGTAACAAGTCCGTAAAATACTTCCAATATATGTATAATATCATATATACATAACAATCAAATTCACAAAGAGTCTAAGGCGCATTACCTTAATACTAGCCCAACAATATCCAAGATTTTAAAGTCGTTTCAAAGCAAGTCTTAGCTCCAAACCTTTGTGTTTTAGCTCAAATTTCTTGTGTTCCAACTCACCATAGTTTACCCTTAGAAGTTCCAACCAACTTCTATTCAATAATTTGACTCCAAAAGGTGAAGAACACTTAGTCTTCAAAACTGTCCAGTTTCGGTTTTGGTGGTGTTTTAGAGGCTATGGGTGTGAAAATCTTATCTAACTCTTGGTTGGTGATCTTCCTAACATACTAAGGAATAACACTTATAAGTTTAAGAGTTTTGGACAACTTTAGGTAGGGGAGGGGCTGTTTAGACGAGATCAACTAGGGATGAAGGAGAGGAAAATATTTTCCAAGACTTGTAATGTTTAAGTGTGGATGATTTCATCTACTTAGGGGTTTATATAGCACAACCAAGGGAGGATTAACACAAGTGTAGGGTGGAGATGAAGTGTGGAAGAGCCTTCCCACACTTGTCTTACACACGTTAGGCAAGTCGTGACTAAGCAAGACTTGCCCAAATCCTTCCATTTTGCCGTCCAAGCCATGCCAACTTGGCAAGACTTGTTGGCCACTTGTCTTGCCAAGTTGTCCACCCATTTTCGTCCACTTGGACCAATCCATGGGTGACACATGTCGCCCTCCTATTGGTCCAAAATATTTTATCCTTCGGAAAAATTCCATTGTCGTAAAAATATTGAAAGCGTAAATTCCTTCACAAGGTTCGAAATAACTTTCGTCGGAAAACAATTTTATCATTCTTACCCTAATTAGGGCCTATACATTCGTACGTACGTCCTCACATACGTACTCCGGAACTACGGGGCATAACAGACTTGCCCACTAACCTTGCAAAAAAACGTCCCTTTGCCATGCAAATGCCATGCAAGACTTTTGGCCACTTGTCTTGCCCACTTGTCTTGAAAAAAACGTCCAACATGGCTCTTGTGGTGACACATGTCGCCCTCCTATTGGTCCAAAACATTTATCTCTCGGAAAAATTCCATAATTGGTTAAAATATTGAAAACGTAAAAATTTTCCTTGCGAGTTGGAATATTTTCCGTCGGAAAACAATTATTTCATTCT
Organism: Przewalskia tangutica; assembly: GCA_029844215.1. Lineage (NCBI taxonomy): Eukaryota > Viridiplantae > Streptophyta > Magnoliopsida > Solanales > Solanaceae > Przewalskia > Przewalskia tangutica. The sequence continues at coordinate 53,416,031 of CM056725.1, read as the reverse complement.
TACCCTAAATAGGGTTTATACATTCGTACGTACGTCCTTACATACATATTCCGAAACTACGGGGTATAACATTCTCCCCCCCTTAGAAACATTCGTCCCGAATGTTCCTTCTAAGTCTCCAAAACATACCTGTGCCAGTATAGTCTTTCGTACTATACTTACCAAACCAATCATGCCACCAATGGCCATAGTAAAACGTACGCGCAAAAACTCACATCCGAGCCAACGAAGAATCATCTCTAAAGCGTATAACAATACTATTAGCTCCACCCATGGTCCAAAGGATACTTTCTTCACATCTTTACTTTATAAAAAGGACACTCCCATCTTCTTAACACATCTTCACCTCTTTTCTTACTCGTCGTACCCTCCTCGTACACTCGAACTTTTCCTAATATACGTATCACATTTCTGTCATTGCTTCAGTTTTCCAAAACCTTGGAGTTACTACCTCCCAACTTGGTCATTTTACTAGCCTTACATTCATCTAAGGCCATTCCCGGCCTTCACGATCCGATTCTGGTCGAACACATTCGCGAACTCGTACGATGGTTACCTAAACTTAGGCTTAACACCCTTGTGATCCTATCATCTGGCGGGACCACCCCAAACTGACCCCACCTCATTCCGGGCTGCGGGTTGACCCGCGATCTTGCCTCAACCCGACCCATTATTGCTCTAAATTCTTGTTCCCGTCCGGGACAATCTTACTTATTCTCGTCATGAAAATTACCACTTTTATCTTGCTCGACCTATGGAATTATCCCACAATACATTTCACGCATACCAAGTACTTCGACAAGGACTAACTGTAAAATCTTTTACTCAAGACGGCCTTACGTCTAAGGTCTCAACTGTTATAATAGTCTAAGGCTCACAATTTCCCTGCCCTTAAACTTACCTTTTCAACTAACCATGTTCTCTAAATCACAATTTTACACAGTGCTATCCAAACATAACACTTTAACATGAAATCATCATATCACGCATACAAATCTCTAGAGGGTTAAGGATATACACAGTAACTCTGCTTCACTCTAATCATAGTCACGCCTGCAGTGCAGCTAGAAGAGCGATGAACCGGCCCGATCACGAAGGCCGAGTCTCTACATCCGCTACCTGCAGTCGGACAATTTCGCAAAATGGCCTGCTGTCGCACGTAAAACAAGCCCTCGAATCCGTGACACTCCCGCGTGGGGTCTACCATGTTAGCCACACCGAGGTCGGGGTGGCTTTATCTGGCCAACACCCCTACTCCCCTGAAAACCTAAACTTTTGGGGCCCTGACCTGCTCCTGAATACTCTGGACGCCCTGAAGACTGTAGAGGACCACTCTGTACTGGCGGAGGCGTATAACTAGTCTGCTGCTGAAGCGGTCCGCCTTGAAATTTACCAAAGGACCCTGCTGTTCTGGCCTTCTTCTGCTGGTATTGGTCAATCTGTTGGCCTCTCCGTTCCTCACATCCCAGTGCATAAGCCTGCATGCGGGCAATGTCCATACCCGGCTGAAGAGCTACACCCGAGCAACTCTCTGCTAAGTAATCATCGAGCCCGGTGACATAGCGGTGCACTCTGTCCTCCATGTCTGCCACTAAAGCGGGGACGTACCGAGCCAATGAGTCAAACTCTACATTGTACTCCCGAACTGTCCGCCCGCTTTGTCTCAACATCAAAAATCTATCGGCGCGCACTCGCCATACGTGGCGGGAAATGGTGAGAAATGCCTCGAGAACTTGTTCCAAACAGTGGAGCGCATGCTCTCCCGACAGCTCAGTGAATCAAACGATCGGCTGCGGTATCACGCAGCCGATGCGAACCTAAGACTACCGACTCGGTCTCCGAAGCCTTGATCACTCTCATGATCCGCTGTAACTGTCGGATGAACTCCTGCGGATCATCCTCAGGCCTCGACCCATAGAACTCTGGTGGGCTGCAACTCAGGAAGTCCCGTAGTCTCAAACTATCCGATCTGGGGTGAACTACGGGTGCTACTGGAACTGCTGCATCCAGTCTATCCTCGTCTTGTGCCACGATCGGCTAATAAGCGGGCCATCTCGCGTAACCCATCTCCTCTGCTCCAGGCTGTGGGGCTGGAGGCTCAGGTACCGTGGTCTCAGTAGCCACTGCTGCGGCTCTAAACCCTGCTGGGGCCGGTGGCGTCGTGGAACTCGCCGTCTGAGGTATTACCTCGGGTAATGACCGGGCCTGCGCCATCGTACTCCTCTGTGTTCTACTCGCAGCTCCTTCTGCTGCCTTGCCCTTCTGGGCCCTGGTTGCCTTTCGCAGAGGCATAACTGGTAAAAAAAGTACGTCAGAGGGGTCCAACTTATAACACAGCTCTAAGGCACGATCTCAGAGTGAGAAGAATGGAAACCAATCCTAAATGTCATGTAGCCTCACGATTATAGATGTGGTGCGCACACACCCATAATCAAGACTCTACTGAACACGGTGCTGTAGACACTACGAGGACTAAGCGCTCGATACCACTTTTGTCACGACCGATCCGGGCGTGATAGTGTCTTAGGGCACCAGTAGATATACATTAGAGTAACCAGTGAATATAAAAACAAAGACATGAAGCAATAAAGAGTAAACGATCTAACCAAGAAAAGTCGCATTTCGGCATGTATATATATACCAAAACTTGAGCAGTTACATCCTTTACAACCACACTTGCAGCGATGCTACGGACCTCTAGAATTTTTATAAAAACTATGATGGGACGGGGCCCGCCATACCACAGAATGTACAAGTACCTACAATCTCGGGAATCATACCAAAAGATAAGCCTCGGAGAAGCGGAGCTTCCCAAAACGCTGAACTGTGATCATGGCGAGGATCGGCGATGATGTACCTCTACTGCGGCATGAGCGGCCCGAAGGAGGTCGATCTGAGTACCAAGTATGTGGCTGAAAATCGTAAATGAAATCATAATAGTCTATATAAAGCAGGAGACATATATGATAACCAATTTACGATATCTGATATGCGATCGATGTCAAGTCGGGGACTCGCCCTCAAAGTCATCACTCAATTATAACCATGGGTCTCATGCCCACAATATCAATCATGCGTGGAATTCCTTCCGCCAGCTGCGATCCATGATATAAAACACCAAGGAATACACATGAACACGAGTCCCACGCGTGTCATAATAAAACCGTGCGGGGTAATGCGAAGGCATAGCCGACTACTAGAACCCACGTACCAACAATGCTATAAAGCGTATCACGAGGTCATTATACACCACCAAATGATCGAAGTGAGCCTTCGCGCATGATATCATTGTGTGCGTCTAATCCTGGAACTCCGCGATTCGCGATGGGCCACGTAGGCGCGTGAGGTATTCCTCGCATCGCAGCGGCTAACCCTCGGCAACATCACGGACTCCGCAATCCGCGTAGCGCATGGACGCGTAGGTATTCCTCGGCGTAACACGCGTGCGGCGGTTCTGGAACTCCGCTGACTCGCGTAGGTCCCATGGACCCGCATGAGGTATTCCTCGCATCGGGGGGCAGCTAACCCCCGGCATCATAACAAGTCAGGGGGTAAGTGATATAATACCAGCACAACGGGTTTATCGTTAAACAACATAAGCACAACAAGAAAAACCCCCTTACACAACGTCACAAGACACTAACACTGCGTAGCATCATGCGTAACATGTTCACTTTATCAAACCAACAAGAAAGTATTACAAGGCTATCACAAAACATAGGCAAGTTACTCACACAAGGTACTTTCGTTTCATGTCAACAAATCCGGGTTTTAACCCCAAGGTACTACATACTTTAACTCTTTAAAAAGATCCATTTCTTTCACAAAAGTCACACGATACCTGTAGTATCAGAATAGAGTAACTATCTTTTTAAGTAAACCAAAACAATTTTCATACCTTCTTTTTAAATCCACTTAAGACAAAAGCATGCCTTCTTTTTTTTTAAACAAAAACACTTCAAATCTTCAAGTCTCTCTCTTTTATAAAACAAGTCCCTTACTTTGGAATTTTTAAGAAAATCAAAACTTGTTTTTAATGATCTTATTAAAGCAGCTATGATCTAGGAAATGTAATACAATTTTATCTTATCTTAGCTTCTATGCAGATGGAAGATTCTACTTGTTTTAAGTTAATTATTAGTCATTACATTTTCCTTTATTAACGCTGCAATGGCTTGTTCAATACTCGTTCCGTTTAAATCAATATAACATTATTATTAAAAACCAAGTACTCATTACTCACGAATGAGGTTTCACAACTTTCCACACAATTCAAGTTCTTCACATATCAAATCAAGTCAAATATAAGTCAAGTCTCTTATCTTTTTAAAAATCAATAAACCATTCTTTTACCTACATAAAGTTGTTATAATTAACTTCTCATAAAGCCATTATAACACTTTATGTTTTAAACCAACTTAATTCGTCTAGCACACGTACGTCTACCGTACTACATAGTTTACAACAATCATGCTAGAAAGGATAGGAAGAGGTTCACATACCTCGCGATGATTATCGATAATCTACCGTACTACATAGTTTACAACAATCATGCTAGAAAGGATAGGAAGAGGTTCACATACCTCGCGACGATTATCGACAATTAGCAAAACGCTCCAAAGTACTATAACCTTGCTAGCCCTTTTCCACCCTTCAAGTAGAATACGCTACTCGTAGTACTTCCACTATAATGGCGTGGCGTCTATTAACCTCTAGATCTCTTCGTAGGATATTTCTAAGAACAAGGTTCCATATCCTACGGAAATTTCGGTAGCACCTCCCCCGTTTCTACTCAATTTTCCACCTTTTTCAAGGCCCGATAACCGTAATTAACATACTATAATTAAGGTGCCATAATTCTGAATTTTAAAGAAGGGGATCACATGCCCAAACGTAACGCGATTAACAATCTTCCCTTATGACAATAATTAAAGAAGGGATCACACGCCCAAGCGAACGCGATTAACAATCTTCCTCTTAACAATAATGTAAATACAGTCCAAAGTAAATACGGTCCAAAGTAAATACAGTCCAAAGTAAATACGGTCCAAAGTAAATACAGTCCTTAAGTTGGGGTCCTTAGCCAACTTTTACAATTTTACTTATCCAATTACTTCATTAGTCTTCCAACTTATATTCCAATCTTTATATAAGTTATAGTTTCTTTGTTGTTAACTTCTTAGTCAAGTAATGGATACATTTTTACCATTTTAATGGCTAATATGCCAATTCTCCTTTTAACATCTTAACAAGATCCAAATCTTTCCTTATATCTCATACTCCATAATATACTTTCAATATATGTATATTATCCAATATACATAATAATCAACTTCACAAAGAGGTTAAGGTTCATTACCTCAAAATAGCCCAACAATATCCAAGAACTTAAAGTCGTTCCTAAGCAAGTCTTAGCTCCAAATCTTTGTGTTCCAAACCACCACAAGTCACCCTTAAAAGTTCCTAACCAACTTCTATTCAAGAATTAACTCCAAAAAGTGAAGAACACTAAGGTTCCAAATCTGTCCACTCTCGGCTTTGTGAGGGTTTTTGAGGCTAGGGGTGTGAAATCTTATCTAACTCTTGGTTAATAATCTTCCTAATACATTAAGGAAGAACACTTATAAGTTTAAGAATTTTTGGACAACAATTGCTCAAAAAAATACAAGGTTGGACGAGAGCAACTAGGGAGGGAGAGAAAATATTTTCAAGTCTTGAAATGTTCTAAGTGTGGAAGATTTTCATCAACTAGAGGTGTTTATATAGGATAACCAAGGGTTAGGATTGAAACATGTGTATGGTATAGATTGTTTGTGTAGGTTCCTTTCTCCACTTGTCCCACAAATGTCATGCAAGACTTTGACCATTTGACTTGCCCACTAACCTTGCAAAAAAACGTCCCATTGCCATGTAAATGTCATGCAAGACTTTTGGCCACTTGTCTTGCCCACTTGTCTTGAAAAAACGTCCAACATGGCTCTTGGGGTGACACGTGTCGCCTCCTATTAGTCCAAAACATTTATCTCGGAAAAATTCCATAATTGGTTAAAATATTGAAAGCGTAAAAATTTTCCTTCATGAGTTGGAATATTTTCCGTCGGAAAACAATTCTTTCATTCTTACCCTAAATAGGGTTTATACATTCGTACGTACGTCCTTACATACATACTCCGGAACTACGGGGTATAACATATTATAACCAACTTCCCATAAAGTCGTTATACTAACTTTATACTTTAGGCAATTACATTCTTCCTTATATCCAAGAGACTTATACTTTTAAAAACCAAGTATCATATACTTTTAAAATACTTCAAGTCTCTTAACTTTAGAAATCAAATTTCCTAACTTTAGAATAGCTCAAGGAATCAATACTTTCCAAATCAAGTATTCTATACATTTTCAAGTCAAGAAATCTCTGTTTACCTTATTAGAATAAACCATTCTTTTTACTTTCCATAAAGTTATTAACCAACTTTATGTTTTTGAAACCAAGGTATTTCTATCCTTTAAAAACAAGTGAGTTAATTCTCTAACTCAACCAACCTGGACATCCTTAAAATAAGTCAAGGATATCAAATGAAACTAAATTCATTTAAATCTCGTACGTCTACCGTACTATACGTTTACAACTACTCATGCTCAAGAGATAAGAAAGTTCCACATACCTCTTCGGTTGATCCACTTGCTAAGTCGATATGTAAATGCGTAGTATGTCAACCTATAATGACCATAATACGTCTATTAACTTCTAACTTCAAACGTAGAATATTCCAAGTGCAAAGTCACTAAATTCTACGGAAAATCGGACAGTACTTCCTTTGTTTCTACATACTTTTCCACCTTTTTCAATGCCCGAATTCAATAACCAAACATGCCACATTTAAGGCTCAACAATGTAGTTAACAATAGGGGATTACACGCCTAATAGGACGTGTAAATTTCTGCCCCACAATTGATATCCAACTAGTCTAAAATACAATGTCATTCTCGGCCATTGAGGTACAACAATACAAAGTTTTTTCCAATTATTTTTCAATCCACTTGTTTAGTCTAACATGTTATCAAGCGCATGATCGATTATAACTACTACAATCTTCAAATAGATAACATGTGACGATTCTAATTACCGACAAAATTGTATTTCAATTTCAAATGGATAACAAGGTCATTTCGGACTTAGACTTCCAATATACACAACACTTATCAATCCTTAATACATATATCTCATGCTAGTTAAAAAATGTAAGGCTACAACAATATGTAATCTTATAACACTTAAGAGAACAAGATTGTTACCTTTACGAGCCTTAATCCAACTTCAAGATCCGAAGTCGCTCCCTAGAAACTTAGAGCCTCTCCTTGACACTCCAATCCGCCACTTGAAGCCCTTAGAAGATCACAAACAACTTTCATTTACTTTCCAATCCAAACCTATGAAAGCGACTTAGGTTTTCACCTTGCGACTAATACGAAAACGACACTTTTCCGGGATCTTTTGTCACGACCCGAACCCGGGCCCGTGACTGGTGCCTTACCCCGGGCACCCTAGTGATACAACATCAGAGAAAAACCAGCGGAAATAAGAACGTAAACATACAATTAGATATGGATCAAGATAAAAGAAAATAGGCCAACCAAAACGGTTGCCTTTTTGCAAGTATATATATATCGACATTTGAGCGATTCTGATCCTTACAACCACTTGCCCGATTACTCTGGACCTCTAAGATTTTTACAACAACTATGACGGGACGGGCCCGCCGTACCACGAATGTACAAGAACACAAACTCGAGTGGTACATGCAAAAGATAAGCCTCGAAGGAAACGGAGCTTCAATCTGTTGAAATGTGATCCTATAAGCGGGAATCGGCGGTCGATGTACCTCTACTGCGGCGTAGGCGGCCCCGAAGGAGAGTCGATCTGAGTACCAAGTATGTGGCGAAAATCGTAAATGAAATCATAATAGTCTATATAAAGCGGGAGACATGTATGATAACCAAACTACGATTACCATACAACGATTATATCAAGTCGGGGACTCGCGCCTCAGTCATTACTCAAATATAATTATGGGTCTCGCGCCACAGCATCAATCATGCGTGGAATACCTTCGCCAGCTGCGGCGATCATGATATGATAATCCCGAAGTACACTGAACACGAGTCCTACGATGCCAAAGGCGTACTAACAATACTATACAACGAACCACGAAGGCGACGGCAGGCAAATCTGGCCGACTACGGATACCAAGGCGGTCACGTAGGTGGCCGGGCAGAAATCTGAGGATAACTACCGGTACGAGGGCGTATCACGAGACCGTCCTACCTTTGAGCGGGGCAAGTCGAGGGCTAACTACCGGTACGAGGCGAATCGGCCACGAGGCGGCAATCTGGCAAGCCACGGATACCAAGGCGACGGTAAAACCTGCATGGAGAGCTAGTCCATGGAATAACACTATAAGCGAGGCGTGCGGTGGAATTCTCGTCACTGCGAAACACGTCAGTAAGTTCTCGACAAGTCAAGCCTCCATGAGAGGCGGTAGTATAGAAATACAATTCTTGCACAACAAAGGCTATCACGATAAGCATAGACAAGTTTCACAACAACAAGCATAGGCAAGTTATACACAACTCAAGGTACTTTCATTTTATGTCAAAGTACGGGTTTTAACCATAAAGTACTACGTACTTTAAATTCCTTTTTAAAGATCCATTTCTTTTACAAAGGACACCGATACTCGTAGTATAAAAATAGAGTGACTAACATTGTTAAGTATACCAAAACACTTCCTTTGTAAAATCAAGTAACAACATTATTTTCCAAGCGTTGAAGTTTGCCTAATTTCAAATGCTCAAGTTTCTCATTTTGAAAGGTTTAGTAGTTCATAGTTTTAATCCTTTAAAACAATTTGAGAAACATATGCCTTATGTGTCGATGGGTTATTCTTTGTTCATAACAATCTTATTAAAGCGACCATGATCTAGGAAATATAATATCATTTTGTCTCATCTTAGCTTCATGCGGATGGAGGTTTCTCTTGGTTTTAATAATACTTTATTAGTCAATACATTTCCTTTATTAGCTTTGTTGTGGTTTGTTCGATACTTATTACGATTTAAATCGGTAAAACATTATTCCTTTTAACAACTAAGTACTCATTACTCACGAATGAGGTTTCACACAAACATTCATATTAATTCATTTAAGTCAAGCCTCTTATCTTTTAAGATCAAGTCTCTTAACTTCTAAAATTAATAAACCATTTTTTTATCTCTCTTAAGTCGTTATACCTAACTTCCCATAAAGCTAGTATAACTCTTAAGCTTTAAAACCAAGCATTATTCTTCTTTCAACAAGGTTTCTTAATTCTTTTGAAATACTTCAAGATTCTTATTATTAGGGCTTAAGTCAAAAGACATTGCAGTAAAACTATATTCGATTAACAAATGCGTCGTCTATAGTACTATATATATATATTCTTGTAAAATACTTCGATTCTTATTATTGGGCTTAAGTCAAAAGACATTGCCAGTAAAACTATATTCGATTAACACACGTCGTCTACTGTACTATATATATATATTAACGTAAAATACTTCGATTCTTATTATTGGGCTTAAGTCAAAAGACATTTGCCATGCGTCGTCTGGTACTATATATATATATATTCTTGTAAAATACTTCGATTCTTATTATTGGGCTTAAGTCAAAGACATTGACCTGCGTCGTCTGGTACTATATATATTCCTTTAAAATATCATGCTCAAGAGTATAGGAAGAATCACATACCTCGCGACGATTATCGACTATTAGCAAAACGCTCCACGGCTATAATCCGGCTAGCCTTGTCCACCTTCCAAGGAGTACATGCTACTTGCAGAACATTCAACCAATAAAGGTTATAAGTCTCGTAAATCTGAGTCTATGTAAATCTGATTTAAACTTCTACTTTAATACTCTTACGATGTGATTTGATTCAAGTCTTTTCTGTAATATCCTTCTATTACATTTCAATTCTCTTCTTTTATACCATCCTTATACGTCTTATATTCATTTCTATACTACTACAGTATGTAATTCCAATTACAACAGAAGGACAGTAGTATTTACCTCGATAAGCCCAAAATTATCCAAGTATAGCGTCGATCACGAGCAAGAGTTTAGCTCACAATTGCACGCTCAGAAAGCCTTAGAGGTTCTTCACAACTTCACTTAACACTTCACCGACTATGAAGGTTTTCCTTAGGAGTTTCGTTTAGTGGCTAAAGGCGTATAGTAGTATTTTAGGGCTTTTAGTATAGAAAGTACTTGGAAATACTACAAAGGTTTTGGGCTAGAGTATTTTGGCATTCCAACAATACTTGGAAGTATTTCTCAACCAAGGGGTATTTCTCGAAAACAACTAGGCTAGGGGTACCTCGGCTAGAACACTCTGAAGGGGAGGGTGCTCTCGACCAAGGCCTTTCTCAAAGGGGAGGGGGGGAAGTTGGACGAGAGCTCACAAGGGAGAGGGAGGGATTTTTAGACTTGGAATTTATCAAGAGAGGATGAAGAATAAGTCTTCAACTAAGGGGGTATTTATAGGTCAAGCAATGGCCAACCAATGGCCAAGGTGAAGCCAAGTGCAAGGCAAGTGTAGGGTGTGGATTCATCCATGTGTACCTTATCCATCTACCACACCAACTATCACAAAATATCCTACCTAACCAAGACCCCCATTTCGTCCACTAGCCGCCTGATCACGCGATGTGAGGGTGACACATGTCACCCTCCCGTTGGTCCAAAATGTTTCATCTCTCGGAAAAATCCGCAAAAATTATAAATGACATAGCCGTATTTTTCCCTTCGCAAGTCTTGTAAAACGTTTCGTCGAAAAACGATTTTTTTCGGTACTTGTGTACAAATTCGAACCTTGCCAACCTTAAGGCTTAAATTTTTATACGTACGCCCTCACGTACCTACTCTAGAAATACGGGGTATAACATCTTTCTATTGAGATACCCTTACAATACTCTTAGGAACCTTGGTTTAAAGTGTGGAGATTATTGAACAACAAACAAAAAATTTCCTCCTTGAAACCCTCTCAAACCCGAGAGCAACATAGTGAAGCACAAGCTTCTTGAAATTTTTCTAAGTGTAAAAATAGTCTTGTCTTGCTACTAGTATGCTTAAATAATATTATGGAGGGTCAAGATTAGCACAATTGGGTGGCTTGGATCCAATTCACTTAAAAATCTAGCCAAGTGGCCCTTGGACTTAGTCAACAATATCAAGCTCAAGTCTTTGCAAGACTTGATCATCTTAACATTGGTCAAATGACCATTTAATCCATGTCCATTTCGTCCAAGACCAACTAAGGGGGTGACACGTGTCACCCTCCCGCTCCTCGTAATATTTCGTTTCTCGACATTTCCATAATTCCGATAAATTTTTACTAGTCTCAATTCTTAACATTTTGAGTTCTTACATACGTTCTTATACACATGTCCTGGAATTACGGGGTGTAACAGATATTACTCATTGTCATGATTAGTAGATGAACTTGTATTAAGGAAAATATAGAAAATAAGGTGTGCATGTACCCTTTTTAAAGTTGAGTAGAGAAACTTCCATTATGTCGTCATTGGATTCGTTGATTTTTATTGTCGATATTTACACGTGTTTCATGTTATATAATGAATTAAATATTGTTTTTGATAGTTATTATAACTTATATAACATGTTGGAATGAGAATTGGATTAAAAGGAATTAAGGAAAAGGGCTTTGATTTTAGTTGTTGATTGGCCGAGAATGGCCATTAATTGTGGGATATTTGGGATTGTTTTTAGACCTATACATATGCTGGTAAATCAGCCCTTATATCGCATGTTTAATGTGGGAAAATGGCTAATGAAAGTCCTAAGGAATAAGGGTGAAAAAGGCGTCATATTGTACCCTTAATGTTGGTTAATAATGGATTGTTTTATGGACTGTTTTATATAGATTGTGGGGCGGAATTTTACACGTTCAGTTAGGCGTGTAATCCCCTTTGGTTAACTATTGGTTGAGCCTTAAATGTGGCTTGTTGATTGATGAATACGGGTCTTGGAAAAGGTGGAAAAGTACGTAGAAACAAAGAAAGTGCTGCCCAAATTTCCGTAGAATTAGAGGGTCATTAGTTGGTATAAGTCTTATACTAGTAAGTATGATATTGATAGAAGTACTATCGTTATTATAGGTTGAAGTACTACGTGTAGCACATTCTACTTGGCTTGTGGAATAGCCAATAAGGTTGAAGTACATTGGAGCGTATTGCTACTTGTCGTTTGGGTTAGTCGCCAATGAGGTATGTAAACTTCTTCCTTCTTTTGACATGATTATTTGAAAAGTCAATGTGACTTGATTTTGGTGAGTCTATGTGACTTGATTTATTGAAGTAAGTAAATTTGATTTTGAAAGTATATGAGTCTTGATTATGAAAGTATGAGTGACTTGATTTGAATTGTATAAGTTACTTGAAGTACTTTAAAGTTATGATATTTGATTTAAAGTTATGAGACTTGATTTCTTTAAAGATTATGAGACTTTATTTTTCAAGTTATGGGACTTGATTTCTAAAGTTAAGAGACTTGATTTATTTGAAAAGTTTGAGACTTTATTTTTCAAGTTATGAGACTTGATTTCTAAAGTTAAGAGACTTGATTTATTTGGAAGTTATGAGACTAGAGTTATTTGAAGTCATGAGACTAGAATTATTTTAACAAGTATAGATTACTTGGTTTAAAGAGAAATGCGTGACTTGATTTTAAAATATAGAATGCGTTATTTGAAAGAATGAGTTACTTTAGTTAAAGGAATAATTGTCTTAATGTTGAAAGTAGAAGTTACTTGAGTTTAAAAAGGTAAGTAACTTGGTTTTAATAGTGAAAGTGCTTTTGGGTTCAACTCCCTAAATATTGCATGAAACGATTCTTTTATAAAGAATAGACGTACATAGTACTTTGGGTTCAAATCCCTTACATGACATGATAGTGACGTGGTTGTATTAAAAGGAAAGATGTGGTAGTGCTTTAGTTTTCTAGAAATGAAAGTGTTATAACGGCTTTATGGGAAGTTTGTTATAACACGGTTTGTGGAAAGTCAAGAGAGGGTTTAAAATGTTGAAAGGAAATCATGTGAGAATGTCCATGATTAAGTACTTAATATAGTACATGATACGCGACACTTTGATTTTCAAAGATGTTTTAAAGTAATACGTGATGTCTAGTGCCTTGATTTGCCAAAACCATGTCTTAGAAAGATACTTGGTATGATAAGTGTCTTGATTTTCTAAACGATGGTTTCAAAATGATACATGTATTGGATTCTACTTCCTAGTGATACATGTAGTACTTGGATTTTCTAAATGGAAATTTAGTTTATAAAGTGAATGTACGGTGGACGTACAATTGTTGTAATGGACTTTAATCCTTAGTGATGCAAGGTGTGATAGAGCATTGGTGTTATAAAATGAAAGACTTGTTAGTGTCTTGTTTGTTTTAGAAAAGAAGGTATGGTATTGTCTTGGTTATTTTAGAAATGAAGGCATGGTATTGTCTTGGTTATTTTAGAAAGAAAGACATGGTATTGTCTTGTTTGTTTTAAAAGGAAGGCATGGTATTGCCTTGGTTGTTTAAAAAGATGGTGCATTCATTTTGTCTAATGAGAGTTAAAGATTACTTAACTTGCATATGTTGTTCATGATAGCCATTAGTGCTAGTGTTATAAGTATAATTGCGGGGTAAAACCCCAAGACATTAAACATATCTGTGGATTTTCTCTCCACGATGCGAGTATTGCATATATGCTCATTGCGGGTCCGTAGGGCCTAAGCGGGTGAAATAGTCCTGTGCGGGTGAAATAGTCCTATGCGGGGCAAATTGTCCTATGCGGGTCCACAAGACCCTTGCGGGTGAAATAGTCCCAGGAGTATGATTGCATAATGATACTACGGGCAGGTGGCCCTAGATTGATCATAAGCTTCCTATTTTAAAGCATGTAAAGTTTACTCTTATTACTCTACTTTTAAAAAGGCACGATTATCTTGGTATTTGATTATTATACTTGTTACATGCAAGCGGTGATGTTGAAATTCCGCGGACGTATTTATCGATGATGGTTGTATATTATACTTGTTACATCTTGTGATGATGTTGTATTCCAGCATGTACTGCGATATTATATCTTTGAGGTAGGTGTCACGATTTTGACATGACTTTCGTATGTGAAAGTGATGCGGTGTTACAATAGTGCGATGATACAAGTCTGATTGGCTCTGATTGTTATATGACACGGTAGGATCTGGTATTTAATTTTCATACTTGCCCCTGTCATTCTTGTGTACAACTATGATTTTAATACTGTACTTTATTTTCGTTCCATACTTGGTACCTGTTGTATTGACCCGCCGAAGCTGCGTTAAATGTCCACGTGTCTAGGTACTCGATTGTGGATCGCGAGCTTAGGATCCTTGTTGAACTTTATGGGATAGCTCGATGTTAGGAGCTTGTCATTATAGCTAGGTATATTGAGAATGCGGCGAGGCCTTGTCCGTCGTAGTATTTGTCCAAAATCTTAGAGTGCTGTATTCGTATGTAAATTTGGGTGGCAAGAGTTGTATTTACATTGTTGAACAGTGTAGACCCTTTCGGGTGACTTATATTATGGCAGCCTTATCGGCTTTGCCTTTGTTTAAGATAAAAATGAGTGTTATTTATCTTCCGCGGTTTATTGTATTGTATGAATAGAAGGGTGCCCAGGTAAGACATCAGTCGCGGGCCCGGGGTTCAGGGCGTGACAAAGAATAGGAGCTAAGACTATTCTAAGGACCGACTTTAACTTGGACTATTTTGGGCACATTTGAGGTAGGGATCATTTGTCCTCTTAATGTAATTAGATATTACATGTTGTAGTGGTTAGAAAATGATATTGTGATAAGGAAAAATGGAAATAAGAAGTATATGTTGTATTGTTGTTGGTTGTGGCCGAGAATGGCCTTAAAATGTTGGTTAAATGCGGACTGTTTTATATGAATTGTGGGGAAGAATTTTACACGTCAAGTTAGGTGTGTAATCCCTTTTGGTTAACTGTTGGTTGTGCCTTAAATGTGGCGTTTTGGTTTGTTACACCCCGTAGTTCCAGGGTATGTATGTGAGGACGTACGTACGAGAATACGACAGTAATATTGGAAAGGAAGAAAGATTTGATTTTTCGACGGAAAAGTTTAGAACTACGTGAAGGAAGAGGTTTATTATTGAGAATTGGATTCTCAATTTTGGTATTAAGACTTTAAGAACTTATAAGAATTATGGAATTTATATTTAGGATTTGGTCATGTGGGGCCCGCAGAAATTTTACGTTTTGTGGGGCCCGCGAGGGTTCTGAAATTTATATGGACGAATGGGAGGCGACCGTGGCACCTCCCCAGCGATGTTGGACGAAATTTTCAAGGTTAGGATGGTCATTTGACCATTGTGGATGAAAGTCTTGAGCGATATTTTTACGAAGTCGAAACATCGTTGCTATTATCCGTGTATTCTTCATCAAGTCACACGTTTGTTGAGATCTTGACCCTCCATTGTGTTATATATACCCAACTAGTGCAAGACTTGCTCTTGACACTTAGAAAATTTATCCATGACATTTCTTGTTTTCTTGAAGCTCGCGGGTTGGTCCTCTCACTGAAAAATTGTAGTTTTGATCCATTATTCACAAGACTTAAACCCAGGTCCCTAAGAGTATTGTAAGGTTATCTCGATAGAAAGATCCGGAAAAGTGGCGTTTCGTATTAGTCATGGCGTAAACTTGAGAGTTCTTGACTTTGAAGTTGGAACTTGAAGATGGGTTCTTCATAGGCTTCTAAGGAGTGCTTGGAGCGGATTGGAACATAAGGAAAGGAGCTAAGAATTGCTAAGGAGCGACTTTGAATCTTGGAAATTTTAAGGGCTTGTAAAGGTATAATTCTTGTCGTTTTAGTAATTAAGATTACTACTTGTTGTAGCTTTGGATATTAGCAAGCATGAGGTTTATATTATGAAGTTGATTAGTGTTATGGATATTGGAACCCTAATCCGAAAACTAGTATGTTAGCCCTTAAGATTGCAATTCAAGTTGGTTACTAGTTAAGTTGTCACATGTTATATAAAGAAGGAATATTAGTTGTTGAAGTTGTTTATGACTATGTAGCATGTTGGAATAACAACTTGTATTGAAAAAGGAATTGAAAGAGAAGTAATGTGTTGTAGACGAGAATTATATTGTATTGTGGGCTTGTTGGTAGTAATTGTGGGGCGGAATTTTACACGTCTTGTAGGGCGTGTAATCCCCTTTGTATTTGCTGAATTGATTGAGCCTTAAATGTGGCGTTTGGTTATTGAATTCGGCCTTGAAAAAGGTGGCAAAGTATGTAGAAACAAAGGAAGTGTTGCCCGATTTTCCGTAGAATTTAGTGACCTTGTACTTAGAATATTCTACGAAGAGAGCTAGAGGTTAATAGACATTTTTTTATGACCATTATAGGATTGAAGTACTACGAGTAGCGTATTCTACTGAAGGGTGGAAAAGGCTAGCAAGAGTATAGTACTTTGGAGCGTTTTGCTAATTGTCGATAATCGTCGCGAGGTTTGTGAACCTCTTCCTATCTTTTCTAGCATGATTGATTGTGAACTATGTAGTACGGTAGACGTACGTGTGCTAAACGAATTTGGTTGATTGATTTTAAAAGATAAGAGACTTGACTTATATTTGACTTGAATTGTGTTAAAAAGTTGTGAAACCTCATTCGTGAGTAATGAGTACTTGGTTTTTAAAGAATAATGTTATATTGATTTCGGAAATGGGAATGAGTATCGAACAAGCCATTGCAGCGTTAATAAAGGAAAATGTAATGACAAATAATTAATTATATTAAAACCAGTAGAAACCTCCATCTGCATAGAAGCTAAGATAAGACAAAATTTTATTACATTTTGTAGATCATGGCTACTTTAATAAGAATCTTTTTATACAAGTATTAATTTTCTTAATTTCCAAAGTAAGGAACTTGATTTCTAAAAGAAAAGAGACTTGAGGAATTGAAGAGTTTTTGGTTTAAAAGAAAGGCATGGTTTTGTCTTAAATTGGTTTAGAACATAAAGTGTTATAATGGCTTTATGGGAAGTTAATTATAACGACTTTATGTAGGTAAAAGAATGGTTTTATTGTTGGATTTAAAATGATAACTTGGCATTTTTAAAAGTTAGGAGGTTGGTTCCTTAAAAGATATGAGATTTGATTCAAAGATTGTGAGACTTAATTTTGAAAGGTAAAGAGACTTGACTTATAAACAACTTGATTTTGGGAAAGGAGAAGTAACTTGATTTAAAGGTATAGGTTACTTGCTTTTAAAAGAGTAAGACACTTGGTTTAAAAAGTATATTGCTACTTGACTTTAAAAAGGAAAAGTGTCTTTGTTTTAAAGGAAGGCATGGTTTTGTCTTAAAATAGTTTAAAAAGGAAGGCATGCTTTTGTCTTAAAATTGGTTTAAAAAGAAGGTATGGAAATTGTTTTGGTTTACTTAAAATATAGTTACTCTATTTTGATACTACGGGTATCGTGTGACTTTTGTGAAAGAAATGGATCTTTTTAAAGAGTTAAAGTACGTAGTACCTTGGGGTTAAAATCCGGATTTGTTGTAATAAAATGAAAGTCTATGAGTACGTTGAACTTGCCTATGCTTGTTGTGATAGCTTTTGTTGTGCAAGTGTTTTGATTACGTACTCTGAGTCTCGATGGAGTGGCTATCGGTTGATTGATGGACATGCGACACGATGGGTGGCCGCGGGTATGCTTCGCTAGGAGTGTTGTCTTGTTATATCCTTGGACTCTTGACACGTTGGGTGGCCCGGGTATGGTTCCATTAGGATTGTTGTTCCATGGACCGACCTCGTGGGGTTTCTTGATCGGCCTTGGTATCGGTGGTTGGCTCTCGTACTTGCCCGTCGTGGCTGATTCGGCTTTGGTATCTGGTAGTTAGCCTTAGCTTGCCGTTCGGTTTGTGGCGAAGTCTCGTGATCCACGCCTTGGTATACGGTAGTTAGCCCTCGTCTTGCCCCAATGGCGTGATCGGCTTTGGTATCTGGTAGTTGGCTTCGTACTTGCCCGTGTCGGCCGTGGTATGGTTATATAGTATTGTTAATGCGGCTTTAGTATCCCGGTAGTTGGCTTCGTACTTGCCCGGTCGATTGATGATCACGGCTTTGGTATCGGTAGTTAGCGCCGTACTTGCCGTCACGGTTTATGACACGCATGTGGGACACGGTGTTCAAGTGTACTCCTTGGTGTTGTTATATCATAGGCCGGCGTTGAGGAAGAATTCCACGGGCATGATTGATGTTGTGGGCGTGAGACCCGTTGTTATATTTTGAGTGATGACTTTGAGCGTGAGTCCACGACTTGACATATTTGCTCGTATATTTGTATCTTGTAGTTTGGTTATCATACATGTCTCTGCTTTATATAGACTATTATGATTTCATTTCTGATATTTTGATTCGCATACTTAGTACTGTTTCTTGACCTCGCCCGGAAATTTGCGTTCATCTGCGGTAGAAGTACGCGATTGTTGATCCTCGCTCATAGGATCACGATTCGTTTGGGAAGCTCCGTTTCTCAGGAGGCTTATCTTTAGTATAGTCCTGTTGTTGTAGGTACTTACATTCAGGGGTATGGCGGGGCCCTGTCCCGTCGTAGTTGTGGTTACATTCTTAGAGGTCTATAGTACTGTTGTGGGAAGGGTTGGTAAAAGGATATAACTGTTCAGGTATATATATGCAGAAAGGTAACCGTTTGGTTGCTTTGTTTCTTATTTTATCTTGTTTCATGTTTAGGTTTTATTTCCATTGATTTTCTCGATGTTGTATCACTAGGGTGCAGGGGTAAGGCACGATCGCGCAGTCGGGTCGTGACATGGTTGTAAGTCGGGCCTTGGAAAGGTGGAAAAATGCGTAGAAGCAGGGGAAGTCTTTGCGATTTTCCGTAGAATAAGAGACCTTTTACTTAGTATTATTCTACCTTAGAAAGCAAGAAGTTGATAGACGTATTATTGTCATTATAGGTTGACATTCTACGTGCGGCGTATTCTACTTGGCATGTGGAATAGCTTAAGAGGTATGTAGAACTCTTCCTATCTTTCTTTGAGCATGAACCTTATAAAAATGTGTAGTACTGTTGATGTACAAGTTTTAAATGAAATCGGATTCATTATAGTACTTGATTTGAAAGTTACAATTTTACTTGATTTTAAAGCCTTGAGTTGAATTTAAAAAGTGTAGTAACTTGATCTTTAAATGAGGAAGTGCCTTGATACTACGAGTGATAGTACTTTTGGGGTTCAAGTCCTTAATATTACTTGAAATGAAAGTGTCTTGAGTTTATAAAGTGATAGTTCATTTCACATGTTTTAATGAGAGTCAAAGAATATTTTAAACTAGCATATGTTCGCTCATGATATCCTTTCATGCAAGTGTTATATTTCTATACCACCGCATCCCTCATTAGAGGGTCGGCCATCTTATTGTGTTATTTACTTGGACGTGCTTATATGATTGAGGAATTCCATGGGCATGCTTCCACTATATTGTTCCATGGACATGCTTTCACGTTGAAGGAATTCCATGGGTGTGCAGCCATGATGCGGGTTCAATCCGCGGGTGATATTATTATTCCATAGACTAGCTCTCCATGATGACATGTTCTGAGATGCAGGAATTCCACGGGCATGTTATATATATTATACTTTGTGAATGCCGACAGTGATGAAGGAATTCCACGGGCACGCTTTGATATTGCGGATCTAAGACCCATGGTTAGAATTGCATAATGATTACGAGGCAGTGTCACGACTTTGACATATTTGTTTATATTATGAAATGGTCGTTTAAAAAGGTAAAGTTGAGGCTCATTACTTTCATATAGACAAGGCACAGTTGTACTGTTATTTTGGTTATCATATATGTCTCCTGCTTCATTTTGGACTGTTATGATTTCATTCTGATGCTGATTTCACATACTTGATGCGTCTTTCGTCTTGACCCACTTTCCTCGGGTGCGTTTAAATGCGCGGTGTAGATACGAGTTGGTGATCCTCGCTTTTAGGATCTATGTTCAGTTTTGGAAAAGATCCATTTCTCCAGAGGCTTATCTTTTGGTACAGATCTCTGGTATTGTAAGTTTTTGTACATTTAGGGGTATGGCGGGGCCCTGTCCCGTCATAGATAGGGTCCAAACTCTTAGAGGTCTGTATTCATATGTGGGCTGGACTTACGAGAGTTGTACTTATTTTTTACCAGTTGTACAATTGTATGTCTCGGGGTATTCCCGTTTGTTTATATAGCGACAACCTCCCCGGCTCGCCTTGTTGTTATTTGTATAAATTTGTCCTTATTTCTTGACCTATGTCTTATATGTGTTGTGAGGGTAATAAAGGGGGGTACCCAGGTGGGGCACCAGTCGCGGGCCCGGAGTCGGGTCGTGACATATGCTAATAATTAAATGCACGTATTTAAAATACTTAGCATATTTTCGTATATTATTCAATAATATACAAATATTAAAAAAGGCAGGAGCGAAGCCACTCGAACGAATGTGAGAGGAGCGAAATTTAATGATAATCATGGGTTATTCGTCTAAACTCTAAAATTTAAGTCTATGCCAAACAGTTCATTAAACATTTTCTGATTTTAAAAACTGATTTTCAGGATATTTCTGTAAATTCCAAACTTTTCATAATTTACAGTTTAGTCCCTCAAGAATTTAAAATTTCAATTTGAACACCTTTAAATTCAAAAAATCCAATTTTAATTTAAAAAAAAAAAATCATGTTTTAGGGACCTGTCTGCAATTTCTGAATTTTAAAAATCTGATTTTCAGAAACTTTATTTAATTACAGATTTTTCCCAAAGGACCAAATCTACCTATTTTAAAAAGTTTTAATTTCAGATTCTGAAACTTTTAAACTTCAGAATCTGAAATCTTTAAAACTTCAGTTTCTGGTTCCGAAATATTTTTTTCTATTTTTTTTAATCTGATCCTCGGCATCGCGGCCCTAATTTGGTGGCGCCTCAAAGGCAGTGAGTCGAATTTTTTTATTTTTAGCTCTCGGGATGAACAACGTCGCGGAGTTCGAGCGAGTCGCGGCGCCGACAAACCTAGGCGGTCTGTGACGATCCATCGTGGTGTCGCGACGCCACCCTAAAACCCTAGCAGGTGTCGCAACGCTCCATCGTGGAGCCGCGGCGCCTCTGTCCCATAAACACAAAATCTGTATTTCTGAAACCCTAAATCCGGTTCAAGATCGAATTTGCAGATTCATTCTTGTACCCCTTCACCATCAAACTACGTTCGTGACCGTCATCTAATCCGCCAACATTCTTCGTCTCGGTCTGCGGGTTCGTAACGAATGGGTTTGACACATCAACTTAGAAGAGTTAGATTGGAATGAATTCCTCGACTATATTATTATTCAACAGTTCAAGAGACAAGGATTATACGTTCTAAAGACATTAGGTCTTAAAGCTTCTAAACGACATAAAAATTAGATTTAAACAAACCCTAACACATATTATCATTAACAATCATTACATAATCACACAATACAGCCCAGGCTCTGATACCATTGTAGGGTTTTGTTGGGTTCCTGTACGCAGCGAAATTTGAAAATTTAGTTTCAAACCCAACAAACAACGAACTGCATGATGATTATGCAATGATAAAACACATGAACATACAACATGTATTGATAACTGTAATACATCAATAGTAAACTTACGGTTTGTATAAGCTGGAATCTTTTCGTATATCCAAGGGTGAGCACGCAATTGTTCCTCGATTGCAAGTTCTAGACTCCGATGTAACTCCTCCTTCTAATAGCTAGGAAATTCGGCAGAGTTTCAAGAGGATATTATAAGACTAAATCTCTAAGACTTAGAATGATTTGTGAAATTAAGTGTATGAATTATGATCTTAATGTATGTATTTATAACTGTATTTTAACCCTAAAATGCAACTAGGGTTGCACGTGGTCCTGTCCTAGAAAATGAGATGCAGTGGGTCAGTCTGACTGGCCTACTGCCAAGACGGAGCCGCGACACTAAATGGGTGGCACCGCGGCGCTATGGCGTCGCGGACCTTATCAAATTTTGTCTCGTTTTCATTTTAATTAAATCTGAAATCCAATCTCGACTTAATTAAATAATCATTATTCATTCAAATGTCTCGATCATAAATCGAACATTTATATTCTCTCATTACATCTTTAGATCGATGGAACAATTGACTTAGTGTTACCCTACAAGCCTTCACATATCGACACTAATCACATTAGGGTCTATACTCCTAGATGGCGCCGGAAAACGAACTCAATATGTGAAGTATAGTTATATGAATATGGTAAATTGAACCTCTATATGGGAAGATAAAATCATTTCATTCACGACACACTCGATCAAGCTTAGGATCTGTCAAGTGTCTATTCAAATGGCTTGACACTATATCTCATCTATATTAGTTGACAACAAGACCATATCCCAGATATGTCTACTGCGTTGGCCAATGACTTAGTCAACCTAATATCATATGAGAATCTGAGTGTTCTCTTGAATATATATTCGAGGAATGAATCCTAATCTTGGCTCAACTACCACCTTTAATCCACTTCGTAATATACCCAATACGAGTCGTATCTCAACCTATAAGGCATTTGAGATTAGGATAGGATCAAAGTACATTACTCTGTAGACAAGGTTCGTATTGACCTCAAGTCTAAAGATTTATATTTTCCACACGCTGATCATACTTTAGACATGTATAACAAAAGGTATATCAGCAGAGTATACCAATACTTCTAAAGTATCCATTTGTCCATCATGAGTATCCATAACTCGTAGCATGTGAGACATACTACATCCTTAAAGGATATGATGCATACCACATGTCGACTTATCACATATCATTGATATCCCATTTTCGATGATCATCAGTCGAGGCTGTTTTAAGAGTTACGTTATAATATTAATATCTCACACTATTAATAATCATGTAATCTCTAGGGATGCATATTATATAATATTATAAACAATCAACTAATAATTCAATAATTACAAATGTCATAATATCAATCTCCATTAATATAAATAAGAATGTGTATAAAGTACATTTGTCTGTCTGATTGTCTCAGGACATAAATATACTTCAGTTCGACTTGATCTTGCTACAACACCGAACTTACCACGGTGCAAATTGTTACTTCCTTGACTTCCATTCTCAAACTATGTCATGTGTCGTGCGGTTTTACACTTCCTTACCGTTAAAGTTTATAAATATCTATTTGTGCGTATTATCCAAAACGTCATAGCTTTTATTTAATTCTCTAAAGTTCTATAGTCAATAGCTAATAGAAATTCATGACCAAGATAGTGTGAACCAAGGTAAAGAAATATCTTGCTTCTCTTCATTTTTCTTTCTCATGCAAGAATACTAGCTTTAAAATTGCATTTTCAAATTCACTTTTTCATGCATTGAAAAGTATATGATCAATCGACAACGTACAGACACATCTATTATTTTCACCTCAAACTATATCTATAACTAAAAAGGAATTATGCATTTACAATTGAGTTCTGAAATTATTTTCACCAAAAAAAAAATAGTGCAATAGTATGTTAAGTTCACATGGATATGCAACTTTGTGACCATTGATGAAGCTACAAATTCTAGCAAGTGGATTCTGAAAAATACAAAAATGCTACACTTAGATAATTCAACCTGCAGCCTAAAATAAATTTAGAGCGATTGTGGCTGCTTAGCCAGAAAATTCTCTTTTATCAATAAAATTCGCAATTCATTTACACACGAACAATATACTGTTATAGCCAGCTTTTAGCCTGCATGATGTTTTTTGAAAATTCAATTAATTTTAATTAGTGATGTTAGAAGTATGTGACCATCTCATCTTAAAACTTATGCGGTTAGAGAGCACACTTTTTATTATTTAATTATATGTATTATGTCCCTCTTATTTAGGTGCATGAATTCTGGTTCTTTTTTCATAGCTAAATATATTAATTTTACTTTTTGAATGACGATAAAATTTGAACTCAGAACTAGACTACTCTGCCCGGATTAGTTGCTAGTTGGTCAAATAGCCAAAATTGGATAAGCATAAAAGAAAGGATATAATGGATTTTGCATCAAAATGGATGTAAACAAGACATGCAACTAAAGCCAAAATATGACTATGAATACGCGGAAACGACAATCTATTTTTTGTCAAAACAAACCATTAATGTCACACTAAATTAAAAAAAAAAAACAAATTTTGAAGACTCTTAATAAAGTTACACTTTGGTCTCCACATAGTATATTCAAAAAATTGGAGTTATTGGTGAAGTGCAATTTCAAGTCTAAATAACGCGGTATTCAAAAATCAAAATCAAACTCCCATGCATTCATGAAATAATACAAAAGATAAGAGTACATGAATCACTCGATGACTTTATCTACAAGTCAATCTTAACAGCAGCGGCAGAGACAAAATTTTCATTAGCAGATTCAATATATACGGTATATATACAATTAATTTTTTTTAATTTTATATATACAATATGATTTTTCGAGGAGGGGTCGGATCACGTATGAACCCCTTTTCGCGCCTCTGGCTCCTCCCCTAAGTTATAGTTTCCTTTGTCTTCCGTAGCAATTGTCACTTTCTAAATTTAACTACATGATTTGAATATTATATATTCGAGTTTAAAATTCTACCACAAATCATTTGATGTAATATATTTGAACTATATTATTTATATTTATTTGGTGAATTTTTAACGTATATACAAAAATCTTCATCTGCGTGTGCAAGCACCAAATAGGAAGTAATTAGGACCAACTCCAAATTAAGGTGAAGTTAAGGATCATATAACCCCAGGCATATTCAAATTTTAAATTTTCAAATTCAAATTATGACTTTAAAATTTAATATTTATTAAAATTTCAATTTTTTCTTACTTACATTTACATTGTTGTTATAAAAATTATTGGGATCAAATAAATAATATATGCACGAAAATTCAACCAAAAAAAGAACAATAAATTATGGACAACAAATAAGAACAATGAAAATGGCTAAAAGGAAAGAAGAAGAAAATTCTTGCTATAATGGATATTCAGATGTGAATGTAGAATACTTTTAAAGCCGTATATATTGGAATATTTTGCATTCACATGGTCTGTTATAGAGAATATTGTGCATTTGTCAAAGTAGAACCTTCATATATAAATTTTAAATTTATTTAGTTGTAATAGAAAAAGGAGACACAAGAAAATATCACTAATTAGCCATCCATTTTCTTTTCCATGCACAAAAAAGCTATGATTAAAGAATAATGAGTTTAAATTATATATATTGTTAGTGTAAATAATTTTCTATATTTTCATATTATCTAAAGAAAATTTATAAGTAAGTCTTCACTCCACAAATATGAATAAAGTGATTTAATTGGTTACAACAATAGTTGAATGTGACTTGATAGTATAAAAATTATTTTCACATATGATCGTTAAGAGTCTCACATCGGTAATGAAATGGAAATATTGACTTCTTATATTGTCCTCTAGTCCACGCTTCAGTTAATGATGTCTGGACGTGCGGGGGTGTTAAGAGTCTCACATCGAAAATTGAATAGGAACATGGATTCCTTGTTGGAACTTGTATAAGAAGAAGATTAAAGAAGATTAAAAGTGATCGGAAAAGAGCGTTGTGATTTTGAACCGACTCATGGCGCCGAGGCGAGTGTGGCTGAAACCGAAGCGCGAAATTAGCGCCACGGCGTAACGTCTGTCTGTATTGCGTAACGAAATTCGATTTGAACTAAAAGTTGCAACTCTTGCATAGTCGCGATCTTTAGTTAGTAGTAACATGGGCGTTTGATATGCTATAAATAACATGTTGATCACTTGTTTTAAGAGAATTAACAAGATTAAATCTTCTGATTTTGAGAATAAAAAACTTAAGAAGATTTACTTGCCTCTTCTTACGTCTTCAAAACCATTTACGAAGAACACGTAAAGTAGATCGCGAGTGAAGTTCTTATGCTAAACTATCACTCAGATAGTTGTATCCTCAATGAGCGTCGATCAGCTGACCTGGCGAGGGCGAATTTTTGTCTTAGGTAAGCTGCGTTTGAGCCTCTATCTACAAACAAGTTAGTATGTGATATTCATACTGTTGCTTTCCAATGCTGTTAATTTCTATATAGTTGAATTATCTATATAATAGTGTTGTTGAATTTAATTTTCTTTGAATTATATATATTATTGTGGTTTAATCATTGAAGGTCTAGATTGACACTAACAATCTAAGATAAAAATTCCTCATAAAATTATTTTTCTGACTGTGTGAAGCTTGCAAAATTTTCAGAGAATACATTTTCCTGATTTGCAAAAGGATGGATCAATATGGATCATCAATGGTGAAAAACCATGTGGAGAAACCGGAGAAATTTAAGAGTTCTGATTTCAGCAACAGAATGTTGTTCTACTTGATAACACTTCACGTGGAAAACATGTTGACTGTTGAGGCTCCTTTGGCACTGCCAGAAGGAGAAAGGGTGAATGCTCCCATTGATGCAGAGAGAGCCGACAGGCTGAAGGCTGTTGAGACTTGGGACACCCAAGATACAAAGCCAGTTGTCAAGCAAGTGGAGGAACTCCTTGTCTTTGTTCATGAATTAAAGGTTCAAGGCCTGGGCCTTAACCCGGATTTCCTTGTTGAGGGAATGGATTTTGAGCAATTGGTTCTTAAAATTTGAGTTGAAGAGTATAACCGGGAGAGTGAAAGGGCTGATGCTGTTTCATTGGAGCCTAATGCCAATATGGTTGAAGACAATGCTTCTAAGAACGAATGTATTGATGTTATTGCTGCACAAGCAAACATGGTTACAAATTCAACCGATTGGTGGATGGATACGGGTGCTACAAGGCATGTATGCTCTGAAAAAGGGAATGTTTTCATCTTACCAAACCATCAAAGATGGAGAACCACTGTTCGTGGGAAATGTCGTTGCTGTGAAGGTAGAAGGGAAAGGGAAAGTGACTTTGAGGCTCACTTCCGGGAATAATCTTGTGCTCACAAATATGTTGCACGTGTCTGAAATTTGTCAGAATTTAATTCATGGGCCTGTTCTTAGTAACAAAGGCTACAAAGTTGTAATTGAATCTGACAAATTTGTACTCACCAAAGGTGGGGTGTATGTAGGAAAGGGTTACCTCAGTGAGGAACTCTTCAAGCTAAGGGTTGTACCTACTCAGACAATTGTCATTATTAATGAAAATGCAGGCACTAACACTGCTTCTATGTATATGGTTGATTCCCCTTATTTATGGCATTATCGATCAGGTCATGTAAATTATCGTTTCTTATAAAGAATGGTAAAGATAGACATGTTGTCAAAATGTTCCATGAACAAAATAAACAAATATGGGGTATTCATAGAGTCTAAATATGCAAGTCATCCTCACAAATCTGTTGTGAAATCAAATGAAGTGCTTGGTTTGATTCATAGTGATTTATGTGATTAGCAAACATCCCCTTCTCGTGGAGGAAAGAGCTATTATATATCGTTTATCGATGATTGCAATAAATTTTGATATGTATACTTAATATATACCAAATATGAAGCTTTGAACATGTTTTAAACATACAAGCAGAAGTGGAAAACCAACTTGACAAAAGAATTAAAATTCTAAGATCAGATAGAGGTGGTGGATATAAATCTAATGAGTTCAAGGAATTCTATTCCACTCGTGGTATAATTCATCAAACCACTACGCCATATACTCCACAACAAAATGGAGTTGCCGAACGAAAGAATAGAACATTGAAAAATATGATAAATTCAATGTTGGTTAGTTCGGGTGCACCTCTAAGTCTATGGGGTGAGACATTAATTACTGCGAATATGATATTGAATAGAATTCCTCAAAATAAAAATGATCAATCTCCATACGAATTATGGAATGGAAGATTGCATACTTTCAAAAGAATGAAAGTGTGGGGTTTTCTAGCAAAAGTTCAAGTTCCTTTACCTAAGAGAACTAAACTTGGACAAAAAATAGTGGATTTCATTTATGTTGGTCTTGTCAATAATAGTGCAGCATATAATTTTTTGTTGTATCATTCTGATGTTGATGGTATCCACAAAAATACACTTATGGAATCTGCGGAAGCAGAATTCTTTGAGGAGATTTTTTCTTATAAAGACAAGGATAAAAGTGTTCCTAATTCTAAGAAGAGGACACTGCCTTAAAATGATGATAATATTACTTCATAGGTTCAAGAAGAAAATTCTGAACCAAGGAGAAGTAAACGTAGTAAAATGGCCAAAGATTTTGGACCACACTTTATGACATTTTCCGTTGAAGGAGAACCTCTGCTGTGGAATCATCTGAAGCACCTTATTGGAAGGAGGCCATCCAAAGTGAAGTAGAATCCATTGTACAAAACAATACATGGATATTGGTTGATCTTCCTCCGGGATAAAAACCAATAGGCCATAAATGGATCTTTAAACGGAAGTTAAGATCTGATGGTACTATAGAGAAATATAAAGCTCGGATAGTAGCCAAAGGATTCTGACAAAAGGAATATGTAGATTTCTTCGATACCTACTCAGCGTTTGTCTAAATTGCGTCTATAAGGGCTAATTGCTATATGACGATTCCTGATTTGGAAAAACACTAAATGGATGTGAAGACTGCATTCTTAAATGGTGAACTAGATGAAGAAATATATATGGAACAACCCGAAGGGTTTGTTGTGAAAGGTCAAGAGAAGAAAGTATGTAAGTTGGTTAAGTCGTTATATGGACTTAAACAAGCGCCAAAGCAATGACATGAGAAGTTTGATAATACATTATTATCAAATGGTTTTCAAAAAATAAATGAATGTGACAAATGTGTCTACATTAAGGAATGTAATAATGCATATGTCATTATATGCTTGTATGTGGATGATATGCTAATTATGGAAACAAATAAGGATGTAATTCATCAAACTAAGAAGATGTTGCATGCCGCTTTCGATATGAAAGATATGAGAATAGTGGATGTCATTCTTGGTATTAGAATTCAAAGGAATTCTGAGGGTTATATATTAACTCAATCCCATTATGTTGAGAAGGTCCTTAAAAAATTTGGACACTATGATGATAGACCGGTGGTTACGTCATTTGATCTCGCTTGTCACCTTAAGAAGAATGAAGGTCATATTGTATCTCAATTGGAGTATACACAAGTTCTTGGAAGCTTGATGTACATAATGAATTGTACGAGACCGGATTTAGCATATCTGATGAGTGCGACTTAGTCGATACTCGCATAATCTTGAAAATGATCCTTTGGGTAGCGCTAATAAGAGCCTTCGATACCTAAAGCATCTGATGAACTATGGGTTGCATTATACAAAATATCCTCGTGTTAGAAGGATATTGTGATCTAATTGGATTTCGACCATTCGGAAAGTAAGTCCGCAAGTGGGTATGTATCTACACTTGGTGGGCGTCGGTATCATGGGTCGTCAAAGCAAGCGGTAAATACGAGATCAGTATGAAGCGAGTTTGTAGCCTTGGATAAAGGCATTGAAGAATTTGAATGGCTAAGAAACTTCCTAGAAGGTATTAGATTTGTGGACAAAGCCGGTGACCGCGTTTGCATACATTGTGATAGTATGGCATACTGAAGAGGGCAAAGAATTAAATATATAATGGCAAATCAAGGCACGTAAGGCGACGTCATGTCTGATCTGAAGCTTTACGAAGAATGGAATAATTTCCATTGATTATGTAAAGTCAAAGGACAATATAGCGGATCCCTTGACAAAAGGCCTTACAAGAGAGCAAGTCGTATTTACATCGATGAGAATGGGTTTAAAGCCAATATAATGAGTTGTGAACTGGTGGAAACCTTACCTATCATAATTGGAGATCCATGGTTTAGGTTCAAAAGGTAAAGTGGCTGGGGAAGACTCAAGGAGCGTAAAACACACATATGTTCGTTCCTATGATGTACCAAGTGTGTTATTCCGTTGACGATATAAGGCTGAACTTCGGTTCTTAATAATATTAATAGACTTTATGGTAGGATAGTACGGACTATTCCTGATTAATATTACCTATGTGAGATTGATGTGGAATGTCTGGGAGAAGCGGCAAACTAAGTTCTCTAGAAATTCTCGTGAAGATAGGAGTTGTTAATGGCCAGAAGCGAACCAAACATAAGAATTGAAATATGTTGATATGATATGTGTGATACTTGTTGTCTCGATTTACTACAAAGCGTGAAATAGTTCAAGGCACTACGTCATTCGTCGCAGTAGATCAGATGGGTATTATTCACGAAGGTTGAGTCGAAAAGACACGTTTTAGTCGTATCGTCTCGTTTGTGAAATGACGAAAAGTTCCTTCTATCTTATTTTCTATCCACATATGGGGTATTGTTGGATGTGTGAATAGAAAATGTGAGGTATTGTTGGAACTTGTATAAGAAGAAGATTAAAGAAGATTAAATGTGATCGAAAAAGAGCGCTGTGATTTTAGACGCAATGCGTCGTGGGTATTTGCGTAGAGGAAATTCGATTTAAACTAAAAGTTGCAACTCTTCCATAGAGTCCTGACCTTTAGTTAATAGCGCTTATGGGCGTTTGGTATCTTATAAATAGCATGTTGATCACTTGTTTTAAGAGAATTAACAAGACTAAATCTTACGATTTTGAGAATAAAAACTTAAGAAGATTTACTTGCCTCTTCATCTTGAAACTATTTACGAAGAAACACGTATAGTAGATTCACGAGTGAAGTTCTTGTGCTAGAACTATCGCTCGGATAGTTGTATCCTCGAAGCGACGTCCGATCAAGCTGCGGCCTGGCGAGGATGAATTTTTATCTTAGGTCACTGCATTTGCAGGCCTCTATCTACAAACAAGTTAGTATGTGATGTTCATACTGTTGCTTTCCAATGCTGTTAATTTCTATATAGTTGAAGTATCTATATAATAGTGTTGTTGAATTCAATTTCCTTTGAATTATATATATTATTGTGGTTTAATCATTGAAGGTCTAGATTGGCCTAACATTCGCATATGAGCTTGGACAATCCTGCATTTTACAAAAGCTAGTGCGTAGTGTGAGGATTGTTGAAATCCATATAAATCGATGTTTAATTCGATTTCGATGTGAGGCTCTTATGATGATGTTTAAGTTAAATTCTTAAGGAATATTCATTTTGGCTTCCCCTATTGTACGCATTATCTTGAATTTCTTGAAGTTTATTTATATTTGAATCAACTTGCATTAGTTAATTAAAGGCGATTCCTAGTTTTCCAAATTGTGTATAATGGTGTTGACACATGTGATGATTGCCAATACTCAATTCGTCAATGGGAGAATATCCCCAAAAAAAGAAAGTCTTAACAAAAATTCGATATCATTATTTATGTTGTTTTAGTAATGTGTGTGTTTTTAATAACAACTACTTTAAATTTGGAACCAGAAAAAGGAACTATTGCATATTTCACCAATTTTAGCAGAAAATGAACTATACATTTATAGTTTATTCGCTATCTCAACACTTCGTTTCTAATCCATATATATATATATATATATATAGGTACATTGCCATGCACTGTATACGTTTTAAGTTATGGAGACTACTCTTAAGATTTTTAGAGGTCGAACATATCAAAACTTATCTTGGATCCGCCTCTGTGTAAACGTTCAGGACCAGAGAGAATAGATTCGGCCAAACATGTAACTTTATTGCTAGATCTACCCCTACGAATAAGGCACATTTAAAGGAACAACACTTCACTACTAGAATTTTTTCATTTCTTAGAAACACGTAAAGAAAACTTATTCATCTCACCATAATTTTGTGTATTCGGCATAGACATGTTATTTTCATTTTAAAACATTTCACGTAACTTTAGGACATGTTTGAATTGGCGGTGAGCAGAAGTAATTCTGGCAGAAGTGATTTCTGTTTGGATGCAATAATGTAAAAAATTGTTATCAATAAATGATGTTTGGATAGTTTTGATCAAAATTGTTTTTGAATGTAGAATTACCAAAATAGACATTTAGTCAATAAATATAAATAAAAATTACTAATAAATGAAAGTATGTAAATAAAAATTACAAATATATAATAGAATTTAAAGTGTGATATAGTACTTAAATATTAGTAGAATATTATCACAATACTAATTTAAAGTGCAAATAGTATTTAAATATTATTACAATACTAATTTTGATACTCTATAATTTGATTGCGGACAAAATTCGGTGATTTTCACGTAGGAAAGTCATGACGCTCTTGAGCAATTCTTCAAAAGTAATAAAAAAAATCGATACTTCAACTTGGATATATTTATTTCTTGTTTGTTCAAAATATAATGTATAATAGTAGTAATATTCGGAGTATTTGAAAGAATACAATAGAAAAATGAGAAGAATAATCCTCGTATAATCGGACAATGTTAGGATGTTTGAGGAGTTTAAAGTTTCAATCTATGATTCTGCGTGAACAAATGTCGACTTTAGTAGTATATTTGATTTTTTTAATTAAAGCGAGCATGAGTAGTATATTTGATTTTTTTTAGTAACTATTTCTAGATATTTAAAGAGGGTAATAAAAGTTGTATATTTGGATTATTTTTAGTAATTATTTTTAGATATTTAAATAGGGTAATGAAAGTTGTATATTTGAATTTTTTTAGTAATTATTTTTAGATATTTAAAGAGTGTAATGAAAGTGGATAGAGTTGTTGATGAAAATTAAAGAGGGTAATAAAAGAAATGGTAAAATTCAAATTGAAATAAATGGTGGAAGAAAGCGTGACAGGCGGAATGACACGAAAGTCGAATCAAGCGTATCGATTTTATCGTTTTGAAAATGAATCAAAACACGTATTCAAAAGCAATCCAAACAGACACTTAGCCCCCGGTAAAGAAAAAACAAAGAGAAAGACAAATTGGATTGAGAAAAGAAACAAACGCGTTTCCTAGTGCTAAAAAAAGTGGAAAAGGCCAAATACTTTTTAAATAAATAAATAAATAAGTCAAAATAAGGACTTGACCACCAATCATCACTCAGCATATATTTCTGTCTGTTATACTTTTACCAACTCACTGACGTCGTGGTAATGGGCCCTACAGTCATCTCGCAATTACTGTGGGCCCAACTTCATCTTTCAATTTATTGGGGCCCAGGCCCGTTTAGAGATTCGACGCGCGTGGGCTTTGGTAGCGAGTGGAGCTACCAAACTCCATTATGTGATTCTGTACCGTGGGCCCAGCCTTTTAGAATTTATCTTTGAAACAACGTGGTAAGTTTGCTTAGGCCCGTCTTTAATTTTTGCAACTCGAATTTGGATCATCATGACATCTTTGTCAAATTAGCCCAGAAAAAAAAAATGTTATCCATAATAAAAGAAATTCCGCAACAAAAATGTAAATTTTTTATGGGATATTCTACAATATTTATACGTTGGCTCATTTTGGAACAACTTGAGATATATAGTATATGAAGATTCGTATGGTTGAACTTCAGGTATTTTTATTGAAATTCATACAAAAATGTCTAAACTTCAATGAAAGTTGAACTTACTGAAGTTGAAACAAAAGTGTTTACAAAAATTTATCATATAAAACTTCAGAAGCTAAATTTTATCAATGCTAACTTAGGAGTGGATAGACGTGTAAATTTTCACGTGTTGCGAATATAATTTAAAAATGGGCCAAAATCTTATTTGTGTGCACTTCGGACACAAAAAATATGTCCCACAATGCAACATATTTCATGTGTAATCCTTTTTTTCCGTTCATGAAAGTATTTAGTGAATTTGTATGCTTCAAAGTATTCAATTAATAGTCATAGGGGAAAAACATACTTCACAAATTTGTCAAATAAACTTAAAAGGATTATGGAAATAACAAGTAGAGAAATTAGAAAGTTATTTTCAAGGATGTTTTCTTTAATATGTAAATTGATTGAGATTGCTCAAAACATTCATTAACTATTGAAATCTAAAATAGTTTGTATAATAATGATAATTGATAGGCAAGAAAATGATGTCCCCTTAACTCTCAAATATGAAAACAAAAGTACAATTAAAATTAAGAAGATTTAACATATTATTAGGTCATTGTGATGTCAACATTCTTTAAAATGATGTCACTAGATGAATGGTCCCGCTCAAGTGACTAAAACACTTTCAAGACAGAGATATTGACTTGACACGTTGACAAATTCACTATTAATATTTATTGTTCATAGTGAACTTAGCACCTGACTTGTTTTCTTAGGTCATATCCGGAGATACTTCTTTGTATTGTTCTTAACGTTATATTATATATGATTATCTGTTATCTCTCACCGCTATAGATATCAAGTAACTCTATTACTTAGACAAATGGAAAAAAATATCTAATATGTTTACTTCTGATGAGATTTGAAACTGAAAATTCAAGATTCTTGATCAATTTGATCAACCAACTATACCATTAAGTGCATTCGAAAAATATTTAGTTGCACTAATTATTTACAACAAATCAAGTAGTTTAAAAATCACAATTTGAATTAAAAAAATTTGTTAGTGATAAAAGTTCATATAATCAACAAGTGTCTTATATTGATTCATTCGTTTAGTAAAATATTCCATGCGTGTAAAACTTTTCACATACTTTTGGTTCATTAATGGATAATGTATTTTAGGTTATCAAACACCCAAAAATTATTTTGGAAAAGATGGAAAAGGGATAAGGTTATCATAATTGAACAAAGCTTAAGTTGGATCATTAATGTCACACCCCAACTTTGATGGGTGGACGGGCACCTAGTGTCGCTCTATCTGAGTAGTATACTACGATACAAATAATTACTATGTTGATTACACCATGACGGAAGAGCCCGAAACAAGTATCTGACGTGTGGGCCTCTGAGGCCTGTTGTACAATCGACGTCGCATAACATTCTGACCACGGTGTCCGTTACATTTATAAAAGCCTTTAAGAGTGTTGACAAAATAACTTGGTCGGGACAGTACTCCGGCCTATCCAACTAGTATGTACAACTATACCACAAATGACTCGACTTCGCTACTCCAGGAGGAAGTGGAGCTCATCAAAATTTTGATGATCAGCTGGAGCATCTACACACAAATATGTCACTTGTGAACCTGTACCTTCAGCATGAAATGTAGCGCCCCCCGACAAAAGGAACATCAGTACGAATAATGCACCGAGTATGTAAGGCGGATAAAACAAATGATCAGTACTGAAACTTAAAGTAAAACAAGTAAATAAGTAACAACAAGTATATGATGGTACATCGACTTACGTATAGGTGAAACTCTGCTAGGCGCTTATCGATTATACCGTCATGTGAGCGTAAGCATTGTCCTTATTTAGTCGATCTTTGTCTCATGAATATATTAGCAGAGGCGACAAATAGGCACGGTGGTATCAAATTAGCCTCAGTGGCTGTCAAATAAGCCTCGATGGCTAGCAAATAAGTCCAAAGACTAACAAATAAGCTCAAACTGGAAAATAGGTTGCGAGACGACAAATCATATCCATGCTTCGACTAAGTTTTTACCACATCAACTCGTTCGACTACGGTTCCCCGAGGTGATCTGACTGTTATCCATAATTACTTTTGAGAAATGCAATTAAAAACTCAACATCCTCGGAGTCCAAGTACACAAGCTTTCAGTAGGAGGATATGACTACTAAGGAAACGATGTTGTGACTATACAAATCGTAGATCTTGACTAGGAAAGTCGAGCGACTAGTGCTGTGACAGGGCAACTATACAACTAGGAAGTACCTGACACGGTTCGACTACACGCGACCTCGAGGACTTTCATTTTAGAAAAATAACTAATAACTCTAACTATTGTATATATGCATATCAAATAGCATAACCTACAATGAAAGATTACTAAAGCGGAATGAGTCGATTAACACGTTAAACTATCGACAAATATCTAGATTGGATTCTTCAGGCAATTACCTTCGATTATGCAACTAAGGACTCATTTATCTTTTAAGTCGAGCCGAATACGGCGTCAACTAAAGGGTGGCGACTACTGCCGTCACTATAAACTGACTATATGAAGGAATATGTATTGACTAGCTATATGTATAACGATGAGGGCAACTATCAACTAGCGTTTAAATTAGATTCTTACGGGTTACAGACTCTTATCACTGCAATGACTATTACTTACTATTGAGATTTCAAGACCTGAGTAACATCATTCCTAACAAGTCGTTTCACTACTCTTTGCTAAGAATATTTTATAGCGTGCGCGATTACGCGATTGATGAAGCGTGACTAGTTTGTCCTCGAATCTCGACCAGTACGAGGTGTGCGATTAGGTGATCTTTCTAAGAATGCCTGAACATAGAAAATGTACAATGAACAAGTATAAAACTGATTCTTATTTTAAGGAAAACACGCGATGTCAAATACCTTATGGTCACCTCGTATGCTACGACGTCTAGGAGATATCTAATGGTTTAGAGTAGATTCCGCTCAATGAAAGCATCACGACCGACCGGGCGACTAGTACCTGCCGGGGTACCGCCGGTATACATCGAGAGAATAGCGATGGAACATACATGACCACGTAACTTATAAAAGGTAACATCAGCGGTAGATAAAGTGCCTTATAAAACATACTAATCAAAAGTATAGCGGTACAACTTGTTCTTATTGACCACGTATGTGACTCTGGACCTCTAAGGATAACAAGCGTGGCGGGATAGGGCCGCCGTACCACGAATGTACCTGATACCTAAGCGTCGGGAGTAGCAGTACCAGCAAAACAAGCTGGGAGGATGGAGCTTACGACACGAGCAGTGATCCTAAAGCGAGGATCCTGATGCGCCTTACCACCTGCGGCATGAGCATCCAGGAAGGGGTCGATTACCTGATATGTACCAAGTATGTAATTTGGAAGATCTTTGTAATAATGATATCGTAAGTCTAAAAGTAATTTGAGTCATGGAAGACAATCAAAATACCTTTTCTTGTGCCTTACTATGAATGAGGTGACAAGTATATATATATAATCTGCGTAAAATAGGGGCCTCGTGATCAAAGCGGTGCCTGCTTTGTAGCATCGATAAGCACCCACACTCACAGGGCTATTTCACGCGTAGGTCTGCGGACGCGTGAGTACTCATACGCATAGGTTGTACCGCCGCGTGGGACTATTTCACCGCGTAAGCCCGCAGGACTCGCGTGAGGTATTCCGCGCATCGTGGGTAGCAAATCCACGAGCGGTGGTATAACGATCTTGGGGACTTACCGCCGGATATCTCTTACCACAGCGGATGGTATAGCGATCTTGGGGACTTACCCGCCGGATATACTCTTGCTGAAGCGGATGGTATAACGATCTTGAGGATTTACCCGCCGGATATACTCTTACTTTGGATGAGGTGGTATGGCGATCTTGGGGCTTGCCGCGTTCATCTCTTACCGGAGAAGGTGGTATAGCGATCTTGGGGCTTGCCCGCCGGATATACTCTTACCACAGCTCAAGTCATCGTATCATAATCATAAATAAGTTAAGAAAACATAACTTAATTAGCCTTGTTCATATACCTCTCATTTTAGTTTACTTAAGGCACTTAATAATATCTTTAATAAAAGGAAAGCAGAATTTAACCCAGTACTACATCTTGACTATTTTAAAAGTGACTCTTTTCATACATAAAACCTTTGGGCAATTGATGCCTTAAAATTAATTTGCCTTTTCATATCTTATCTTACTTAGAGTAAATCTCTTCTCATTAACCTTTTATAAAGCTAATAAACCAACTCCATAAAGTTGTTATATTAACCTATACTTTAGTAAAATTATACTTTTCCACAACGAGGACTTATACATTCTTAAAGCGAAACAAGTCTTTATATACTTAAAACAAGTAAGAATACCAAATTTTGTCGTCTGCCGTACTACATAGTTACAACTATTCATGCTCGAGAGATAGGAAAGCTTCACATCTCATAAGTCGATCCTTTCCAGTCGAACTACATGAGTAATATGTCAACTAAAATAACCATGATACGTTTATTAACCTCGAATTTCAATGTAGAAATAATCTAAGTTCAAAGCCACAAATTCTATGGAAAATTGGGCAGCATTTCCTTTGTTTCTACATACTTTTCCACCTTTCTCAAGGCGAATTCAACGTCAAATGCCACGTTTAAGGCTCGACAATCCAAACATATCAAAGGGGATTACAACAAACTTGAGTGTGTAAAATTCTGCCCATAGGTACAACAATTCCTTAACAATTCTAAGGTAGTTTTAGGCTACAACGTCTTTATAATATCTTAACTTGATTCCTTCGTATTGAGCCATATTTCTTACGTCTGATGACTCTAAGTGCATTATTTACTACTACAAATCCATAACTTCTTCACATGACATCAATACTAGCTCTGAGAAGAAATGTTACCTTTAGACTTTAGCCAAAACTATTCCAACAACTTTGCTAGCCTCGCTTTCCGAGAACACCACCATGATGATTCTAAAGTAGCCCATGAAACTATTCTTGTCATAACTTTTGATTTTCCTTAGGCGAATTCCTCTTGGAATTTTAGAGAGAAGTTGTTACACTCCGTAAGTCGAGGACATGTATAAGAGAATATGCGTAAGAAATCAAGACTTGAAAATTGATGCGAAAGGAAGAATTGTTTTCCTGAGAAAATCTTGGGGCGTCGGAAAGGAAAAATGTTCGTTGTTGAGAATTGGATTCTCAAAATGCATTATTTGAAGAGTATGAAACCTATTAACATTATGGAAATTTATTTTTGGTTTGGTCACGTGGGGCCACAGAAATTTTCGTTTTGTGGGGCGCGAGATTCTGAATTTTATGGGCGAATGGGAGGCGACCGTGGCACCCTCCCACGTGGCTAGTCGATTTATGAAAAGGAAAAGTCGTTTGACAATTGTGTTGATGAGAAAGTCTTGCTAAGTTAGAGCGAGATTGTTGACGAGTCGACTTGTCACTGGGCTTGATCCATGTGATCTTCATCCTAGCCTTTGATTTATTTATATATACTACTACTATTACTACTAGTAGGAAGACTTCCACACTTAGAAAAAAATTGAAGAACATTTGTTCTTGTTCTTAGGAGCTCTCGGCCAAAGGGGCTTTTAAGAGAAGAAATTTTTTGTTTGTGGTTCTTTAGCCATAGACTTTAACGAAGGTTCTTGAGTGTATTGTAAGGATATCTCGATAGAAAAATCCGGAAAAGGTAGTTTCGTATTAGTATGGCGGAAACTTAAGGAGTTCTTGACTTTGAAGTTGGGACTTGAAGATGAGTTCTTCATAGGACCACAGGAGTGCTTGGAGCGGATTGGAACATAAGAAAATGAGCTAAGAAATGCTAAGGAGCGACTTTGAATCTTGGGAAGATTAAGGGCTTGAAAAGGTATAAATCTTGCCGTTTTAGCAATTAAAGATTTCTTATTGTTGTAGCTTTGGATTTTAGCAAGCATGAAGTTTATGTGTTAAAGTTTTATAAGTGTTATGGATTGTTGTAGCCTAAATCCGAAATGACATATTAGCCATTTGAAGTTGGTCGTAGTTAGAATAGTCGCATGTTACTTACTTGAAGATTATAGTAGTTATAATCAATTGCGACTTGATATCATGAGATGCTAACAACTTGGATTGAAAAGGAAATTGGATAAATTGGTATTGTTGTATCTAGATTGCGGATTTGGCCTAATAGTTTGTATTAGTTTAATGTCAATTGTGGGCGGAATTTTACACGTATTGTAAGGCGTGTAATCCACTAAT
Organism: Przewalskia tangutica; assembly: GCA_029844215.1. Classification (NCBI taxonomy): domain Eukaryota; kingdom Viridiplantae; phylum Streptophyta; class Magnoliopsida; order Solanales; family Solanaceae; genus Przewalskia; species Przewalskia tangutica. Next base: position 53,376,099 of record CM056725.1, on the reverse strand, counting down.
TGGTTGTTGTTTGAGCCTTAAATGTGGCGTGTTGGTTATTGTAGTCGGCGCTTGAAAAGGTGGCAAAGTGAGTAGAAACAAAGGAAGTCTTTTAGATTTTCCGTAGAATTAGAAGCAGTATACTTAGTATTATTCTCGTTAGAGACTAGAAGTTGATAGTCTTGTTGTGACCATTATAGGTTGACAACCTACGTGCAGCGTATTCGGCAGCTTGTGGATTTAGCGAAAAGGTATGTGAACTATCTCTCTTACAGCATGATTCCTTAAGATCGAAAGTCGTCCTACTCGTAAATGATCCATTCCTTGGTTGTATTTGGATTGCCTAAAATAGAATTTGTTCTATGTACTTTGAGTGTACTTTGATGTTTAAATTGTAAGTTGTATAATCCGTTTCCTTAGTGAAGTTTGGATTCTTAAAATTGAAAGTGTTTTACTTAATGTACATAGAGTCTTGAAAAGGAAGTGGTTTTCAAACCTTTTGGCTAGTGACTTAGTTCCAAAACCTAAAGGTCATTATAATTACTTTAGAAGTCAAAAGTGATTTACTTAAGCTGTTTTAAAGAGGAGAAATGACATGATTTAAGAGAAGTAACTTGTTTAAAAGGTGTGAGTTACTTGAGGTTTAAAAGTAGAAGAAACTTGTTTTCTAAATATTAAGAGACTTGAAGTATTTTGGAAAGTTAAGAACTTGATTTATAAATATGTGATACTTGGTTTTAAGTATAAGTCTCTTAGTTATAAAAAGGAATGAATATGTCTAAAACCATAAAGGGTTATAACAGCTTTATGGGAAGTTGGTTATAACGACTTTATGGAAGGTTAAGAAAGTTGTCTATTTTGATTATTGGGCATAAGTTGCCTAGATTGTGAAAATTTGAAGTTACTTGATTTCAAGCTTTGAAATGAGTTTTCTAAAAGTGTAGTAACTTACTTTGAAAAATAGACACACCTTGATACTACGGGTGTTAGTATCTTGGGATTTTACATAAAAAGGAGTCTTTTGAAGAGAATGTACGTACGTAGTACTTTGGCTTGTTAAATGAGAATTATTCTATTTGTGCCTTGATAAGTACTTTGGCTTGTTAAATTGAGAATTATTCCATTTGTGCCTTGATAAGTACTTTGGCTTGTTAAATGAGAATTATTCTATTTGTGCCTTGATAAGTACTTTGGCTTGTTAATTGAGAATTATTCCATTTGTGCCTTGATAAGTACTTTGGCTTGTTAAATGAGAATTATTCCATTTGTGCCTTGATAAGTACTTTGGCTTGTTAAATGAGAATTATTCTATTTGTGCCTTGATAAGTACTTTGGCTTGTTAAATGAGAATTATTCTATTTGTGCCTTGATAAGTACTTTGGCTTGTTAATTGAAATTATTCCATTTGTGCCTTGATAAGTACTTTGGCTTGTTAAATGAGAATTATTCTATTTGTGCCTTGATAAGTACTTTGGCTTGTTAAATGAGAATTATTCTATTTGTGCCTTGATAAGTACTTTGGCTTGTTAATTGAGAATTATTTCATGTGTGCCTTGATAAGTACTTTGGCTTGATTAATTGAGAATTGCCTATGTGTGCTGGTGATAGCCTTTGAGTGCAAGTATTATGTTTTATTGCGTTGTCGCGACTCTCGGTTGGAGGGCATTGTCTTGTTGTAAGTTACTTGGAGCGTCACAAGCGGTGATGTGGGATTCCACGGGTATGCTTAGTTATTTGTAGTACTTGGGTTAAATTCGGATTTTTATAAAAGACACAGTAGTGCTTATGTGTGGTTTGTGGCCGGTCGAGATAGGGTAAGAGTATAAGTGAGGGTAAACCCCAGGCTATACCACGCCTCCGGGTAAGAGTATAAATGAGGGTAAACCCGAAGACATTATACCCACCTTGTTTTGTTTGATGGTCGGTCGAGATATGGTAGAGTATAAGTGAGGGTAAACCCAGGCTATACCATTCTCGAGTAAGAGTATAAATGAGGGTAAACCCCGAGACATTATACCCACTGCTTGTTTTGTGGTCGGTCGAGATAGGGTAAGAGTATAAGTGAGGGTAAACCCCGAGCGCTATACCGCTACTCCGGTCGGAGTATAAATGAGGGTAAACCGAGACATTATACCCACGATTTACCACTGCTCGTCTTCTACTTAGCGTCTGATTTTAGGACACAGTGGGACTTGGTGTTCATGTATGCCTATTGGCGTTATATTATATCATGGGCTGGCGGTGAGGAAGGATTGCAGGCGTGATTGATATTATGGGCGTGAGACCCGTGGTTATATTTTAGAAATGACTTGAGGCATGCGTCACGACTTGTTATATTGCTTATGTGTTGTGTCTTGTAGGTTGGCTATCATCATGTCTCTGTTTTGTTTAAATTATGATTTCATTACAGTACTTGCTATTTCACATGCCAGTACATTCTTGTCTTGACCTCGCCCGAAGTGCGTTAATCTGCGCTTGAGTTTAAGTCTTGATTTGGTGATCAGCAGTGTAGGACCACCTTTCGAGTTTTGGATAGCTCCTTGATTCGGGAGTTTATCTTTTTGGTATAGGTTCTTCCGGTCTGAGCTTTTATCTGATTATAGATGCAGCGGGGCCTTGTCGTCATAGTTGATATAACTCTTAAGTGCGTATTCATATGTAGGATTAGACTCGTATGCGGTGTAGTGTCTTTTATTATGTATATTATATGGCGGCACAGTCGGCTTTGCTTACCGCGTCTGATTGGTTTTTTAAAAAAGGTGTTATTTAATTTCCATGATTTACTTAGTTGTTAAGGTAGAAGGTGCCCGGGTAGGGCACGATCCTGAGCTTGAGGTTGGGCGTGGCAGTGGTATCAAGCGATCGATCACCGGAATGTTTACGGTAGTGTCTAGTAAGTCTTGATTATCGGTGTGTTGCGCGCCACCCGTAAGCAGAGGCTACGTGACATTTAGAAGTTGATTTCTATTCTTCTCACTCTAGATCCTGCCGTAGAGGCATGTTAGTAAGATAATTCCTCTCAGCGTAATTTTGTGTTCTGATTATGCCTCGAGGAGGGCAATAGCGCCGAGAAGGGCAAATGAGTAGCGAGAGCTACTAGTCGGACTCGAAGAGTTGATAGGGCTTATGCCACAGGTATACGGATGTTGTGCTTGTGACAGCGAAGTTCTTCTGCGCCCGAGTTTTGAGGCCCGGCACGAGCCTCGGTTTCTCGATTAGGAGAAGACTATAAGTCGTGAGAGAAGCGATTATGTTATTGACCAAGATAAGCGGTGCTATAGTTTCATCGGTGAGGAGGTTATCGGCGGTCTGACGGTGTCACGGAGGGTAGAGGCAGCGGAGATCAGCGTAAGAGGCTAGGCCGGTTGGTTATCCGTGGGTTTTTGGGCCAGCGGCCTCGGCGGTGAGATATCGTCGGCCTACCCGGTACATACCGTAGAACACGGTGGGAGGTGGACCCAGGTATTTAGGGCGGTCAGCTCGGTCGAGTTACTCGAAGGCGAGAGGATTTTCGGTCGAGCCACTATTCCTCGGTGTATCGAGATGTGGTAGCGTCGTTCGGAAATGCCGTTATGGCACGGTGTTTGTTTTATTGTGATCGTCGGGCCATATTACGAGTATGTCCTTTTGGAAAGAACCAGTGAGGTGGCTCGGCTATGAGGCGATAGTTGGTTCCACTTTCTCCGCGGTGTGCGTTCCCGAGCGGTGTTGGATGTCAACCGGTAGTGGTAGAGAGTCGAGGTGGAGTTTATAGTTCGAGGCGGTCCTTGAACGCGCATAGGCGCGTGACTACGGGACAAGATTAGGAGGCGACATCGCATAGGGTTACATGTATATTTCGATTCTTTTGAATCATACGTGCATTGATAGATTCAGATTTCGCCCTAGCATATATGTTTTCCCTTTGTTGCTAAGAGTTGTAAAGTGATAGTACCCCAGAGGTAGGGATACTTTAATTAGTAAAGTGAAAAGTTAAGAATGTTGACAAAAATGGTAAGTGAACTGAGACTATAGTTGTGTAGAGTTCACAAGTTGTAATTGCCCATGTGATGTAAGACGATAGGGAAGATTATGCAGTAGAAATACTTTGGCTTATGTGAACCTACAGTGAATAGGGGATAGGGTGAGAGTACCTTGAGATAAGAGAAAGATTTATTTGGACTAAGAATGAGAAGTTAAGTGTATGTGGGTGGGTTGTGGACTCATTTGGTCAGCCGGTAGCATGGAATGGGGTGATGTCGGTTAGAAATGGTCTCGTTATGTGGTAGGGTCAGGGATGCAGGCCCAAGTTTAGTTGTCGTTATGCGAGTTAGTGGATGCGTTCCACGAGAACTAGGTCGTGGGGCGAGAAGAGCCTTAACGGGAATGTAAGTAACAATATGGCCAAGTTTGGATAGTAACTCGAGGATTGGAGAAGCAGAAATAATATTTGAGATTTTATGCGTGTACTAGATAAGTTTGAAATGCGAGAAAGTATGACAAGTAAGGAAAGAAAGTAACCTCTAAAGATCTTGTTTGTGTTAAAAATGTAACCTTGAGTTTTGTGAGAAGGGGTCGCGGACGGAAGGTCCGTTGATATGTTCACGTATGTTTTGTGGTGGCGTGTGTGGCGTCGTTGATGCAGTGCGGTTTGATCGATGGCGTAGTGTAGAGTTTATCACGGAGTTTGTATAGATTGAAAGCCGACTAAGAACATTCGGGACGAATGTTTCTAAGGGGAAGAATGTTACACCAGTAAGTCGATCACATGTATAAGAGAGATATGCGTAAGGAATCGAGACTTGAAAATTGATACGAAAGGAAGAATTGTTTTTAATGAGAAAATCTTGGGGCGTCGGAAAGGAAAAATGTTCGTTGTTGAGAATTGAATTCTCAAAATGCATTATTTGAAGAGTATGAAACCTATTAACATTATGGAAATTTATTTTTCTGGATTTGGTCACGTGGGGCCCAGAGAATTTTACGTTTTGTGGGGCGCGAGGTTTCTGAAATTTTATGGACGAATGGGAGGCGACACGTGACACCCTCCCGCATGGCTAGTCGATTTATGCAAAGGAAAAAGTCGTTTGACAATTGTGTTGATGAGAAAGTCTTGCTAAGTTAGAGCTTGAGATTGTTGACGAAGTCGACTTGTCCTGGGCTTGATCCATGTGATCTTCATCCTAGCCTTCCATTTGGTTTTATCCTAGCCTTTGATTTATTTATATATACTACTACTACTCTTACTAGTAGGAAGACTTTGGCTTAGAAAAAATTGAAGAACATTTGTTCTTGTTCTTGGAGCTCTGGCGAAGGGCTTTTGAGAGAAGAAATTTTCGTTTGTGGTTCTTTAGCCACAGACTTTAACTTGAGTTCTTGAGTGTATTGTAAGGATACCTCGATAGAAAAATCCGGAAAAGGTAGTTTCGTATTAGTCATGGCGGAAACTTAAGGAGTTCTTCAACTTTGAAGTTGGGACTTGAAGATGAGTTCTTCATAGGCTTCTAAGGAGTGATTGGAGCGGATTGGAACATAAGAAAAGGAGCTAAGAAATGCTAAGGAGCGACTTTGAATCTTGGGAAGATTAAGGGCTTGAAAAGGTATAAATCTTGTCGTTTTAGCAATTAAAGATTTCTTATTGTTGTAGCTTTGGATTTTAGCAAGCATGAAGTTTATGTGTTAAAGTTTTATAAGTGTTATGGTTTGTTGTAGCCTAAAATCCGAAATGACATATTAGCCATTTGAAGTTGGTCGTAGTTAGAATAGTCGCATGTTACTTACTTGAAGATTATAGTAGTTATAATCAATTGCGACTTGATATCATGAGATGCTAACAACTTGGATTGAAAAGGAAATTGGATAAGAATTGGTATTGTTGTATCTAGATTGCGGATTTGGCCTAATAGTTTGTATTAGTTTAATGTCAATTGTGGGCGGAATTTTACGTATTGTAAGGCGTGTAATCCTTTGATTGGTTGTTGTTTTGAGCCTTAAATGTGGCGTGTTGGTTATTGTATTCGACCTTGAAAAATGTTGCAAAGTGAGTAGAAACAAAGGAAGTCTTTGCCCGATTTTCCGTAGAATTAGAGGTAGTATACTTAGTATTATTCTCGTTAGAGACTAGAAGTTGATAGTCTTGTTGTGACCATTATAGGTTGACAACCTGCGTCTGCGGCGTATTCGGCAGCTTGTGGATTTAGCCAGAAAGGTATGTGAACTATCTCTCTTCTAGCATGATTCCTTAAGATCGAAAATCGTCCTACTCGTAAATGATCTATTCCTTGGTTGTATTTGGATTGCCTAAAATAGAATTTGTTACATGTACTTAAGCGAGTGTACTTTGATGTTTAAATTGTAAGTTATATAATCCATTTCCTTAGTGAAGTTTGGATTATTAAAAGTGAAAGTATTTTACTTAATGTACATAGAGTCTTGAAAAGGAAGTGGTTTTCAAACCTTTTGGCTAGTGCCTTAGTTCCAAAACCTAAAGGTCATTATAATGACTTTAGGGGAGTCAAAGGAGTGATTTACTTAATTGTTTTAAAAGAGGAGAAATGACATGATTTAAGAGAAGTAACTTGTTTAAAAGGTGTGAGTTACTTGAGGTTTAAAAGTAGAAGAAACTTGTTTTCTAAATATTAAGAGACTTGAAGTATTTTGGAAAGTTAAGAACTTGATTTATAAATATGTGATACTTGGTTTTAAGTATAAGTCTCTTAGTTATAAAAAAGAATGAATATGTCTAAAACCATAAAGGGTTATAACAGCTTTATGAGAAGTTGGTTATAACGGCTTTATGGAAGGTTAAGAAAGTTGTCTATTTTGATTATTGGGCATAAGTTGCCTAGATTGTGAAAATTTGAAGTTACTTGATTTCAAGCTTTGAAATGAGTTTTCTAAAAGTGTAGTAACTTACTTTGAAAAATAGACACACCTTGATACTACGGGTGTTAGTATCTTGGGATTTTACATAAAAAAAGAGTCTTTTGAAGAGAATGTACGTACGTAGTACTTTGGCTTGTTAAATGAGAATTATTCTATTTGTGCCTTGATAAGTACTTTGGCTTGTTAAATTGAGAATTATTCCATTTGTGCCTTGATAAGTACTTTGGCTTGTTAAATGAGAATTATTCTATTTGTGCCTTGATAAGTACTTTGGCTTGTTAATTGAGAATTATTCCATTTGTGCCTTGATAAGTACTTTGGCTTGTTAAATGAGAATTATTCTATTTGTGCCTTGATAAGTACTTTGGCTTGTTAATTGAGAATTATTCCATTTGTGCCTTGATAAGTACTTTGGCTTGTTAAATGAGAATTATTCTATTTGTGCCTTGATAAGTACTTTGGCTTGTTAAATGAGAATTATTCTATTTGTGCCTTGATAAGTACTTTGGTTTGTTAATTGAGAATTATTCCATGTGTGCCTTGATAAGTACTTTGGCTTGATTAATTGAGAATTGCCTATGTGTGCTGGTGATAGCCTTTGAGTGCAAGTATTATGTTTTATTGCGTTGCATGACTCGGTTGGAGTGTTGTCTTGTTATAAGTTACTTGGGCGTGCAAGCGGTGATGTGGGATTCCACGGGTATCTTAGTTATTTGTAGTACTTGGGTTAAATTCGGATTTTTATAAAGACACAGTAGTGCTTATGTGTGGTTTGTGACCGGTCGAGATAGGGTAAGAGTATAAGTGAGGGTAAACCCCAGGCCCATACCATACTCCCGAGTAGAGTATAAATGAGGGTAAACCGAGACATTATACCACTGCTTGTTTTGTTTGATGGTCGGTCGAGATAGGGTAGAGTATAAGTGAGGGTAAACCCCAGGCGCTATACCAGGCTCTCGAGTAAGAGTATAAATGAGGGTAAACCGAGACATTATACCCTGCTTGTTTTGTGGTCGGTCGAGATAGGGTAGAGTATAAGTGAGGGTAAACCCGAGGCATATACCACGCTTCTCGAGGGTAAGAGTATAAATGAGGGTAAACCGAGACATTATACCACAGCTTTACCTGCTCGTCTTCTACTTGGCGTCTGATTTTAGGACACAGGTGGGACTTGGTGTTCATGTATGCCTATTGGCGTTATATTATATCATGGGCTGGCGGTGAGGAAGGATTCCCAGGCGTGATTGATATTATGGGCGTGAGACCCGTGGTTATATTTAGAAATGACTTGAGGCGTCGTCCACGACTTGTTATATTTGCTTATGTGTTGTGTCTTGTAGGTTGGCTATCATCATGTCTCTGTTTTGTTTAGTATTATGATTTCATTCTGATGCCATTTCCATACTTAGTACATTCTTGTCTTGACCTCGCTTGAGGCTGCGTTCATCTGCCGAGTTTAGTGCCTTGATTTGGTGATCGGCGGTGTAAGACCTGCTTTCGAGTTTTTGGATAGCTCCTTGATTCGGGAGTTTATCTTTTTGGTATAGAGTTCTTCCAGTCTGAGCTTTATGCGATTATAGATGCGGCGGGGCCTTGTCGTCATAGTTGATATAACTCTTAGAAGTGCGTATTCGTATGTGGATTGGACTCGTATGCGGTGTAGTGTCTTTTATTATGTATATTATATGGCGGCTGGTCGGCTTTGCCTTGCCGCGTCTGATTGGTTTTTTAAAAAGGGTGTTATTTAATTTCGCGATTTACTTAGTTGTTAAGGTAGAAGGGTGCCGGGTAGGGCACGATCCAGCTTGAGGGGTTGGGCGTGAGAAGGGTTTAGCGATCGGTCCTCGGAATGTTTACTCGGCGAACTTCATACAGGCGCTTTGAAACACAGGAATTCTCGATATGCCGGTCATAACGCGCTCGAGATTGACTAAAACCGTCGGAACAATCCGTCAACCTATCGCTTTGAAAATTTTAAGTCTTACGTGCTTTAAATGCGCTCTGCATCGTAGGGTCGAACTACGGTATAACATTCTCCCCAGAAACATTCGTCGAATGTTCATACAAACTTACTCGAATCACCGTATCGACATAGACCCTCTAACTATTCCTTTGCAAATAAAGAAGCTCGCGAGCCACAACATTACTAAAGCATAATTGCTAAATCAAAACTAACAAGCGGAAAGTGGGTTACTGGAGGTGTAGGGAATAAGTGAGGATACTTCTTCGTGTCATCCTACGCTTCCCGTCATTTCTTCCTATTCTCGTTCCACCACAAGACTTTGTGGAAGCCCGTCCGCCGTCGAAGTCGCCTAACACGACGATCGAGTATCACATGGGACTCTCTCATACGATAACTCATCTGTCACTGGGCGTCGTGAATCGGGTGCGCCTAGATGGATCTCGACACATTTAGTAACATGGACACGTGAAAAGCGGGTGCACGCCTCCCGAATCGGACGACGGATCTAACTCAGGCAACGCGCACTGCTGCGGACAATCGATAAGGCCCGATGTACCTTGGGTTGAGTTTCCCTTTCTTCCCAAACCTCATCACGCCGCCGTGGGCGATACGCTAAGAAAACCGATCATACATCTCAAATTCCAAGTGTCAGCGCCGATGATCTGTCGACCTGTAGGCTACGAAGCGCGACAACGCTCTGGATAAGCTTCACGCTTATCCACTTCCTGTGAACCAAGTGCGGCCCGACTAATGAACTTCTCCACCTCGAACCAGCCTATCGGTGACTGCGCTTCCTCGTATAAGGCCTCATGGCGCCGTCGAATCTTTGGAATGGTATTTGTTGTTGTAAGCAAACTCCTGAGGTAAATTGTCACACCCCGAACCGGGCAGTGGTGGTGCCTACCAGGGCACCTTCTACCTTAACAACTAAGTAAGCTGCGGAAATTAAATAACACCTCATTTTTAAAACCAGCATCGTCTGAGGCAAATCAGAGCAAGGATGCCATAATAATATACATAACAAAAGACCTTTACCCGCATGAGTCCAATCGCGTATGAATCTGAGACCTCTAAGAGTTTCTTGAGCTATGGCGGGACAAGGCCCCGTAGTACCCATGCGTACAAAAGCACATCTTGAAAGAACTTATACCAAAAGATAAACTCCCGACGAAGGAGCTATCCAAAAACTACGGCGGTCTGCACTGCCGATCGCCAAGCGGCGTACTGAACTGCGGCGTGAGCGGCCCCGAAGGAGGTCGGTCTGAAGAATGTACCAAGTATGTGAAGCGATGAAATCTTGTAATGAAATCATGCGATCTAAACAAAGCGGGAGACATGTATGATAGCCACTACGATTACCTGATACATAGCGATCATATCAAGTCGGGGACGCGTGCCGCCGAAGTCGCTACTCGAGTAACGATACACGATTGCCTTACTAACACTGAGAGTAAATAGTAGTATACTTACAACATAAAAAATAGGAGACTCTCGATCAAATCATGGGTAGCAAATCCATGGAAACAGGTGGTATAACGTCTTGGGGTTTACCCGCCGTTTATACTCTTACCGTGAGGCGGTGGTATAACGTCTTGGGGTTTACCTCGTTTATACTCTTATCACGAAGAAGGTGGTAAAGCGGTGGTATAACGTCTTGGGGTTTACCCGCCGTTTATCTCTTACCCTGGAGAAGGTGGTATAACGTCTTGGGGTTTACCGCCGTTTATACTCTTACCTATCTCAATGGCCGTGCCGTCATGCGACAAATAAGCAAGTTAAGAAATCACAACTTCTTATTACGTTTCATATACACTCTCATTTTAGTTTACCTAAGGCATTAACATATCTTTTATAAAGATCAGGAATCTAACAGCCTCGCGGTCACGTGCCGGAATCGCATCGCGTAAGCATGTCGAGGGTAATACAAATAATGGAAGCATGCGTGGAATCGGCGTCGCTGTCGATGCGTCGAGTAATCCTGACAAGACAATGACCGCTTCAGCGAGTCGCGACAGCGTAATAAAACATAATACTTGCGCTCGAAGGCTATCGCGACACTAGCGAGCAAGTTAATAAAATCTATAGACTTTCATTTTATAAACTCGAGGCACAGAGAATAATTCCCGTTTAAACAAGCGAAGTACTTATCAAGGCACACGTAGAATAATTCTCGATTAAACAAGCCAAGTACTTATCGAGGCACGCGTAGAATAATTCTCGATTAAACAAGCCAAAGTACTTATCAAGGCACGCGTAAAATAATTCTCGATTAAACAAGCCAAAGTACTTATCAAGGCTGCGTAGAATAATTCTCGATTAAACAAGTCAAGTACTTATCGAGGCACGCGTAGAATAATTCTCAATTAAACAAGCCAAAGTACTTATCGAGGCACACGTAGAATAATTCTCGACTAAACAAGCCAAAGTACTTATCAAGACACACGTAGAATAATTCTCAATTAAACTTTTACACCAGTAAATTCAAATATTAGATAAGTTGGCTATCATGTGTGAGCAGTTTTAAGTCTTATTTGGAGTATGGTACCCCAATTTTTTTAAGATGTATGGGGTGTTTAGCAAGCCTAGTATTAAGTTGGATGAGTCTAGTTTCCAGCCTTGACAAACATTCGTCGATATGGCATCGGAGCGGAGGTATGGCGTTATAAATTACATAGCGGCGTAGAGGAAGGATTTTTCGTGTCGGGCGTCTCGGTGTGGCCGTCAGCGAGGCGCATGGCGCCACTAATCTGAAAATCTCGGAGATTTGTGCTTGGCCGCTGCGAACGGCGCGATGGGATTTTTAGGCGATGCTTAAAAGCGAGGATATTTTCGAAAGAGCCTATGGGAGGGTGACAATTGTCCCTCACGTCTTGTTGACTGAAAAGGACCACTATTTTAGGACCAAGTCTTGAAAGACTTGGTCATTTCATCTTAGAACTCCTAAAAACCCTCTCACTTTCTCTCACAGAGATTTAAGAAAAACCTAGCTTAGTGGGTTTGTTGGAGGCGTGATAGAAGGCAAAGTGTTGGTAAGCTTGTGGGAAGAGCGAGGGCGAGGTTGACGGGGATAGGAGTTGAAGAAAAAGAGCTTTAGTGGGCTAACCCAAAGGTAAGAGATTTCCTCTTCTCTTGGAATTGATAATAATCCTTGTTATAGTTAATATTGACGCATGAATCATGTGTTAGATTGATATGTATTATAGGTTTGCTAGCCATTTGAAATGAGAAATACAAAGGAAATCGATAGTTATACTGTCGCGTGTTATGTAAGTATCGCTTATAATTGGGAAATTGGTTATGTATAACAAGCATGAAAACATTACGGATGGTTTTATGGTGGTTATACCATATAATCGGAAATGACCATTCGTATTGGACTACTTTATTTAAATTGTGGTGAGCCAATTGGGGCTGTTTGGTTATTGAATTCGGCCTCGAAAGAGGTGGCAAAGTATGTAGAAACAAAGGAGGTCTTTGTCAGGTTTTCGTGAAAATAGCGACTTAACACTTATAATATTCTACGTTGAAGTGAGGCATTAATAGGCGTATGTGAATATCATAGGTTGACACACTTCAGGCGGGACTTTGTACTTGGCAAGTGGTTTGACCGTGGCAAGGTATGTAGAACTATTCCTATCTTTGAGCATGATTAGTTTCACGTATATAGTCAGTAGACATCTGAGACTTTGACATTCTTTACTAGCTTTATGAAATGCCAAGACGGGTGAGTTAGGAGATTAACTCACTTCTTTGAAAATACTAAGGATGTCTTAAAGTTTTATTAAGGTTAAGGGACTGGAAGAGTTTTAAAGTATGTGATACTGGTTTCGTTTTAAACGTATAAGTCCCTTGGATAGGAAATGGTACTGGACTAAGGTATAAAGTGAATATAACGACTTTATGGGGAGTTGGTTATATTGGCTTTATGGAAAGGTAAATGGCTTGATTTAATGGAAGGCAACTCGATTTTAAGGTATCAATTGCCTAAGGTTTTATAAGAAAATGAGTCACTTGATTTAGAAACCTAACTTTATTTCTAAGGGTGTTGTGACTTACCTTGAAATGTAATTTGGACTTGATACTAGGATTAATAGTATCTTGGAAGTTTTCTACTAAAAAGAGTCATTTGTTTTAAAGAGTAGAAGTACGTAGTACTTGGGTTAAATTCCCGGATCTTTATAAAGGACATGTTAGTGCCTTAGGTAAACTAAAATGAGAGTGTTTATAAACAAGAATAGTAAGAAGTTAGGGGATCTCTTAACTTGCTTACATATTGTATGATAAGCCGGTAGTGCTTATGTTACGTATGATAGCCGGATTTGGGCTAGTGATATATTATTCATTACGAGGTCATTCCCCGGGATTGTGGCATTGCATATTTTCGTGGATTTGCTACCCACGATGCGAGGGATACCTCATGCGAGTCCGTAAGGGCTTATGCGGGTGAAATAGTCCCATCTTTGGCGGGTCCGACTATGTGAGAATACCTCATGCAGTGCAGTAGGGCTTATGCGGGTGAAATAGTCCGTGCGAGGAATACCTCACGCGGGTCCACGGGCTATCTTGGTGAAATAGTCGAGGTAGGATTTCAATCCTATTTTTAGTTGTAAGTATACACCTATCTTACTCGTTGTTAGTAAGGCCTGATATCTTGTAATTTGATTATCATACATGTCTCAGACTTTGATTTAGACTTGTGATGCAATTCTGATATTCTTTTCGATTTTATATACTTGGTACATATTGTGTCTGACCCTTCCTACAGCTGCGTTAAATCTGCGAGGAAAGGAGTAGCGGTGGCGGATCCACATTCTTAGGATCACTGTCGGCGTGAAGCTCGTTTATCAGGAGGCTTGTCTCTTTTAGTCTGATCTTTTCCACTGTGTTGTAGATTTATGTACATTCGGGGTATGGCGAGCCCTGTCATCCTGATTGTTGTTCTAAGTGCGTATTCACGTATGTGGTTGGGCTGTCTGAGCGATGTTATCTGATTGTACTTTTGATTTTTGTTATCTATATTGGAAGCGATCTTATCAGCATTTCAGGATGTTTATAGTTACACACGTGTTTATGTTGTGTATGTTCATTGCTATTCTCGATGTATGCACGAGCAGTGCCTAGGTAGGACACGATCGTGACCGAGTCGGTCGTGACAAAAGTAGTATCGAGCGATTAGTCCTCGGAAAGTGTCTGAGGCAGTGTCTAGTAAGTCTTAATGCTCGGTGTGTTGTGCACCACGTCTATGATCGGGAGGCTGCAGAACATTTAGGATTAGTTTCCATTCTTCTCTGCGAGATCGATGCGATGAGAGCTATCTTATTAGGTTGAATCTCTTTGACCTAGTCTTATGAGCAGATATGCCTCGGAAGGCGGCGAGCGAAGGGCAAAGCGGCGGCGAGGCTAGCGGTACTCGGAAGGGTTACAGGCTCGACGCAGACTATGCACGAGGTAGTAGCGGGTCGGCGAGTTCAGCCACGCCGCGGTATTAGAGGAGGCGGCGGTAGCTCGGAGGTTCGATACGAGCCTCGATTCCCGGCCACGAGTATAGAGACTACGAGGCGGTCGGTTGTTGACGATATAGTAGCGGGCGGCGCCAGCGGGAAGCGACGGCCACTGGCGAAGTTTGCGGATTAGGGATTTTACGGGATGTCATCCACGAGTTTTATGGTTAGTGCGATGAGGATCGCGAAGTTCGTTCGGCGGCTCGACGGACCATGCATGTTCTTAGGGCTTGAGGATGCATTACACTAGCCTCTTACGGTTGCGCGATATTGCGTTGAGCGGTTTGAGTCGTGGTTGCTTTTCGAGAGGTGGCGATGCTCTTCCGGTGTTTGGGAGGAGTTTCTGAGAGGCCTTCATGGATCACTTCTTGCCTCACGAGATGAGAGAGCCGGGTAGACAGTTCTTGACCTTGAGGGCGAGCAGGAGGGCTGTTAGGGAGTCTGACACTGAGTTTGACTCCTTGGCGAGCATGCTCACACTATTGTAGGCGACATGGCGGATAAAGTTCATCGATATGTGATGGGGCTAGGCAGTCGTATGATTCTGACATGCTTGGGGTGGCTCTTGGCCCGGTATGTACATTGCTAGGATGCGAGCTATGCGCGGGGATAGAAGGATAGAGAGGAGGACCAGTTAGCGAGCCGGCCCGAGGCGGGGCATCGAGGTCTCGAGGCGATTCGGCGGGCGGCCTTAGGCAATGACGGGTCCACTTTCCGGCCGGCACGAGTGCTCCGTCGCGATTTCTGGCGGGAGGTCGATCGGCAAGGTCATTCGAGGCGGTCGGGGCTCGGGGCCGAGGTTTCGGGAGGTAGAGATCCTCGCGATCGAGACCGCCACCTCGGTGTGCTCGTCGTAGATCTCGCGGCGAGTGTCGTGTTCTGCGGGAGGTTGTTACTCTTGTGGCGGTGGGCCACTTGAAGAAGATTGTCGTCTAGAGCGGCATGGGTGGTACAACACATCAAGCGGGATCGATTCTTTGGGTCTTCTTCTCATACGTGGTCATGCGCCGGGCGGGTACTCGCGGACAGGCGGGCGCGGTAAGTCGAGTGGCGGTTCTAGTTCTAGCGGTCCTCGAGCCGTATATATTCTCTAGTGGCCGCCCGAGATCGGAGGCTTCCGGCGTCGTCCGGTGCATTATTGATTTGTGTGATGTTTATGCTTTGATAGATCGGAGTTCTACCTTGTCCTATGTGTCCTCTTTGCGGGTAGAATCGGGATAAGCGGTGTCGATAAAGCCGTTTGAGGTAGCTACGCGATGGTGATTCGGTGTTAGTGGCGGGTGTATAGAGGTTGTCAGGTATTTATTCTGATCGTCGGACCGCTTGCCGAACTTGATAAATTTGGAGATAGTGATTTTGATGTCATTATGGGTATGGGTGGTTGGCTTCTTGTTATGCCAGCGTTGGTATGAGGCAGGTTGGTTCGGTTCAGTTTCTGGCGAGCGGTTCTCGAGTGGAGGGCAACACGGCATCTCAGAGGGTAGGTTTATTTCGTACCTCGAGGCTAGGAAGATGGTGCGAGAAGTACATCTATCATCGGTGGGAGTTTCGGATGTGTTCCCGAATGATCTTAGGGTATCCCTCACGAGAGAAATCGAGTTTAGTATTGACACGTTGCGGACACTCGACCTATTTCCATTCCGCCATCTGAGGATGGCTTTCTTGAGTTGAGGAGCTGAAGGACCATCTGAAAGATTTCTTTGGAGAAAAGGCTTTGCTCGGGCCTAGTGTATCTCCGCAGGGAAGCCGGTGTTGTTTGTAAAGAAGAGGATGGAGTCATTTGCGTATGTGTGTTGACTACTGAGCGGTGAATAAGGTAACCATTAAGAATAGGTACCTCCCGAGATTGATGATTTGTTTGACGATTCACGAGTGCGAGGTGTTTTCAAAGATAGACTGCGGTGCAGTTATCATCCGAGTTCGAGTTCGAGAGGCGGATATCCCAAAGCGCGTGAGGACCCGATATGGGCACTATGAGTTTAGGGTTATGTCTTCCGGTTTGACCAACGCTCGGCGGTATTTATGGATTTGATGAGCGGGTGTTCAAGCCATTCTTGGATACATTTGTTATAGTATTCATTGGCGACGTCACTGGTTTATTCGCGGGCGGAAGCGAGGAGCATGTAGACAGCGAAGCGGTACTTGGGGTTCTCGGGCGGCGCGATTGTTCGGCAAGTTCTCCCAAGTGTGAGTTTTGGTTGGCCTCGATGGCATTCACAGGGCATATAATTGGTGATGGCGTTGGGTGGATGCGGCAAAGATTGAGGCGGTCGAGTCTTGGCGAGACCCTCTACCCGGCAGGTGCGCGATTTCTTAGGGCGGGTTATTATCGTAGGTTTGTGGAAGCGGTTGCTTGATTTGCCGTTGACTAGGTGACTCGGAAAGCGGCCAAGTTCGATGGGCGAGGCTTGCGAGAAGGGTTTCGATTCTTTGAAGGAGAGGTTGACTCTGACCCGGTTCTTACTCTTCACGAGGAGTTAGGCAGATGCGTAATCTATTGTGATGCCTCGGGTATCGGGCTAGGGTGTGTTTTTGATGCAGCACGGCAAGGTTATAGCCTATGCTTCGGCGATTCTGGAAGCATGAGAGAATTACCACGTGACTTAGAGTTGGCGCGGTTATTCATGCCTTGAAGATTTGGAGACACTATTTATGCAGGGGTTCATGTGGATATTTATACGGACCACGAGAGCCTCGGTATATCTTGAGCGAGAGGGGCGAACACGAGGCGAGGCGGTGGTTAGAGTTCTTTGAAAGATTATGATGTTGATATTCTCTACTATCGGGAAAGCCAGCGTAGTTGCGGATGCGTTGGCCGTAGATCGATGGGAGCTTGTCAGAGGTGCGATCGGAGAAGGCGGGACATGGTGTCGGATCCACGGATTAGCGAGCCTTGGGGTTCGATTGATCGATCTGGCGATAGTAAGTGCGGGTTAAGTGAGTTGCGAGTCTTCCATCGTTGATGAGGTGAAGAAGCGGCGATTTGAGACCCGATGTTAGTGCGGTATCGAGATCACGACTCTTGGGAAGAGAAAAGTCTATTCAGTAGCTTTGATAAGTCTTTGAGATTTGAGCGGTTGTGTGTTCCGTGTAGCGAGGACTTCGGCGGTGCAGGAGGCACCGCGGTGCTCGATATTCTATTCATCCGAAGTCGACCAAGATGTACCATGACCTCGGATGTTTGTATTGGTGGGATGGCACGAAGAGAGGCGTGGCGAGTTTTGTTGCATGGTGTCCTAATTGCCCGATAGGTCAAGGTCGAGCACGAGGCCAGTGTATTATTGCGATCTATTGAGATTCGACTTGGAAGTGGGAGGTGATCAACGTGGACCGTTATTGGATTACCTCGTACTCGAGAGAAATGCGACTCCGTTTGGGTTATTGTTGTGGTGTGAAATCAGCCCGTTTCCTTCGGTCGGGGCGGCGTTTTGGTGAGGACTATGCAGATTGTACATCGAGAGATTGTGAGGCCGCACGGTGTCTCGGTGTCGATTATATCGATAGAGAGCCCGGTTCTGACTAACCAGAGATCTTTCGAGAAGGGTCTAGACAGGTGAGTCTTAGTACATCATTTCATCCTCAGACTGATGGGGAGGCAGAGCGCACTATCCAGACACTCGAGGATATGCTGCGAGCCTGCGTGATTGATTTCAGTGGTAGCTGGGAGGATCATTTTCCCCTTGTGGAGTTTGCTTATAACGGCTACCATTCCGGTATACGAGATGGCGCCCATACGAGGCTTTATATGGCGGAAATGCAGTCGCCGTTCGGTTGGTTCGGCGTGGGCGAAATGCAGTTAGTTGACCCGGACTTGGTACAGCGGTGTGGATAAGGTGAAACTTATCCGGAGAAAGCTGTTAGCGACTCGAGTCGGCGAAGTCATACGCGGATAATCGGCGTCGGCATTTGGAGTTTTAGGTAGGCGATTGGAGTCTTGAAGGTGTCACCCGTGAAGGGTGTAATGAGATTCGATGAAGAAACTCGGCCCAGGTGCATTGGGCCTACCGGATCATCCGTAGAATGGGCAAGGTTGCACATGAATTGGATCTGCCGTGAGTTAGAGGCGGTACATCCGGTCTTCCGTGTTTCTATGTTGAGGAAGTGTATCGGAGATCGGCGAGAGTTTTCCTACCGGTGAGATCCAGTGCAGAGGGTTATCGTATGAGGAGAGTCGTAGCGATACTCGATCGCGGTCGAGCTGCGGACGAGGATGTAGCTCAGTCAAAGTCTGTGGAGGAATGATAGCGGGAGGAGATGACTTGAAGCGAGAAGAGGATATCTTGAGAAGTATCCTCGCTTATTCCTATACCTTCAGGTAATCCATCTTCCCTTACTTGCCAAGTTTTAATTGAAGGGTTTATTTTGCTTAATGCTATTATGTGGCCTTGTGTGACATTATTAGTAGGTCGGGGTTGTGAAAGGAAACTATGTTGCTAATTAAAAGTTTACTCCGAAAGAACATTCGGGACGAATGTTTCTAAGGAAGAATGTTACACCAGTAAATTCAAATATTAGATAAGTTGGCTATCATGTGTGAGCAGATTTTAAGTCTTATTTGGAGTATGGTACCCCAATTTTTTTAAGATGTATGGGGTGTTTAGCAAGCCTAGTATTAAGTTGGATGAGTCTAGTTTCCAACGCAACAAACCGCTCGTCGATAGGACATCGGAGCGGAGGGGTATGTGCGTTAGAAAGTGCATAGCGACGCGAAGGAAGGATTTTACGTGTCGAGCGTCTCGGTAGCGCGGCCGTCAAGGCGCAGCGCCAAGGGGATTTTTACTGCGGGCGGTCTTAAGCAGGGGATATTTTCGAAAGAGCCTATGGGAGGGTGACAAGTGTCCCTCCCATCTTGTTGACCACGAAAAGGACCCTATTTTAGGACCAAGTCTTGAAAGACTTGGTCATTTCATCTTAGAACTCCTAAAAACCCTCTCCCTTTCTCTCTAGAGATTTAAGAAAAACCTAGCTTAGTGGGTTTTGTTGGAGCGACGGTAAGAAGGCAAAGTGTTGGTAAGCTTGTGGGAAGCACGAGGATGAGGTTGACGGGGATAGGAGTTGAAGAAAAAGAGCTTTAGTGGGCTAACCCAAAAGGTAAGAGATTTCCTCTTCTCTTGGAATTGATAATAATCCTTGTTATAGTTAATATTGATCACATGAATCATGTGTTAGATTGATATGTATTATAGGTTTTGCTAGCCATTTGAAATGAGAAATACAAAGGAAATCGATAGTTATACTTGTCACATGTTATGTAAGTATACGCTTATAATTGGGAAATTGGTTGTAACTATAACAAGCATGAAAACATTACTGATGGTTTTATGGTGGTTATACCATATAATCGAAAAGGACCATTCGTATTGGACTACTTTATTTAAATTGTGGTGAGCGATTGGTATTTGTTTGGTTATTGAATTCGGCCTCGAAAGAGGTGGCAAAGTATGTAGAAACAAAGGAGGTCTTTGTCAGATTTTTCGTGAAAATAATTTATACCCGTATTTCAGGAGTATGCGTGATGGCGTCGTATAATAATTGAGCCTTAAGTTAGGCAAGTTTCGCAATTAGTGCACAACACCCGATTAGAGTCGTTTTACGTGAAGCGTTTCCACGACTTTCCGTAGGAAAATTAGGCTATGTCATTTCTAATTTTTGCGGATTTTCAGAGGCGAAACATTTTGGACCAGCGGGAGGGTGACAAGTGTCACCCTCACATTGGAAGGGCTTGGACGGCAAACATGGCCATTGGCGGGCGATTTGCTTGAGTGGGAGTAGGTAGGATATTTGTGTAAGTTGGTGTGGTAGATGGATAAGGTGCACATGGCTTAATCCTAGCCACACTTGCCTAACACTTGGATGAATCTTGGCCATTGGTTGGCCATTTCTTGACCTATAAATACCCACAACTTGATGAACTTCTTCGTCAAAAATTGTCTAAGTCTTGAAAACCTTCCCCACCTCTTGCTTGCTCGTCCAATAGCCACTCTCCTTGAGAAGGCCTTGGCGAAACCCCTCCCCCTTTTTGGTGCCCTAAGCCGAGGGTACCCCTAGCCTAGTGGTTTAGTATAATACCACTTTTTGTGGTATAGAGATACTCTCTAGTATTGTTATAATGCCCAAAATACTTTAGCCTAATACCTTGTAGTACTTTCCAAAGTACCACTTTATCTAAAAGGCTTGGAAAATACTATTATACTTTCCTTTAGCCACTAAACGAAACCACAAGGAAAAATATTCACGTAGTTGAAGTATTAAGTAGAAGTTGTGTAGACACTTCTAAGGGTTTCTTGGAGCGTTTTGGAGCGCCGCGAATTATGAGCTAAACCTTGCTCGGGATCGACATATAAACTCGGATAATTTTGGGCTTATCGAGGTAAACATTCTTGACCTACATTTGTAATTGGAAATTACATGTTGTAAGAATATATAGTTAAGGTATACTATATATAGAATTGATCATAGTTGTGCGGCAATGTCTTTGACTTAAGCTGAATAATACTTACGGCAATGTCTTGCGACTTAAGCTGAATTAAAGAAGAGAAGCTGAACTATATTACATAGGGTGTATTACGATGAACTTGTGTAGCATTCTTGTGTAGTAGAATTGTGCCGCGTCGGTTAGGCGTGTTAACCCACTGGTTGGCTTGGTAGCGGCACCGATAAAGGAGAGACTTACGACATTGCGGGGAGGTCTGCGGATTTTTATAGAATATTCTACTTTGAGCTCTAGATGTTAATAGGCGCCTTGTGGCCTCTATAGGTTGAAGTACTACGTGTGGCGTGAGTCTACCCGGCTTAAGGTGTAATGACGGTTTGAGGTACTTGGAGCGTTTTGCTTATAGTCGATAATCGTCGCGAGGTATGTGAACCTCTTCCTATCCTTTCCAGCATGATATGTGTATAACTATGTAGTACGGTAGGCGTACATGTGTTAAATGTATTTGATTGGTTTAAAACATAAAGGGTTATAACGACTTTATGGGAAGTTGGTTATATGACTTTATGTAGGTTAAGAAATGCCTTGTGGTTTTTAAAAGGAGTAAGCGATTTGACTTATAACTGACAATGTGTGACCGTAAAGAACTTGAAGTATTTCTAAAGATTAAGAATCCTTTGTTTGAAAGAAGAGTAATACTTGGTTTTGAAAACATAAGAGTTATACTAGCTTTATGGGAAGTTAGGTATAACGTCTTAAGGGAGGTAAAAATGAATGGTTTATTGGTTTTAAAAGTTAAGAGACTTGATCTTAAAAAGATAAGAGACTTGACTTGAATGTATTAATATGAGTTTTGTGTAAAACCTCATTCGTGAGTAATGAGTACTTGGTTGTTAAAAAGGAATAATGTTTTACTGATTCGGGAATCAGCATGTGTATCGACAAACCAACTGCGGCGTTAATAAGGAAAATGTATTGAATAAAAGAAGTATTATATTAAAACCGGTAGAAACCTCCATCTGCATAGAAGCTAAGATGAGACAAAATGATATTACATTTTCTAGATCATGTTTGCTTAATTTTGATTATGAGCAGGAGTAACGTACCTTTCTTATAAGGCATATGTTTTCTCGAGTGTTTAAAAGAAAATTATATTCTTAAATGATTAAGACTATGAACTATGAAACTTTTCTAAAATAAAGAGACTGAGTAAATGAAATTAGGCAACTTTGGAACTTTAGGGAAAGAATGTTGTTGAAAAGGAAAGTGTTAGTTTACTAAAAATGTGAGTCACTCTATTTTCTACTACGGGTATCGGGTGACTTTTATAAAAAGAATGAATCTCTTTAAAAGGAATTTAACGTCGTAGTACTTTGGAGTTAAAACCGGACTTTGTTATAAAATGGAAGTACCTTGAGTTGTGTATAACTTGCCTATGTTGTTGTTGTGTAACTCTATGCTTGTTGTTATAGCCTTTTTGGTGCAAATGTAGAAATCAAGTGACTACTTGAGAAAGAGTGGATCTTTTATAAAATTCTATAAGAATGGTAATATTCTTCACCTTTTTTGTGATTGTATGTTTGTCAGATATATTGTTATTGTGGTTACATGGACATGTCTACACCGTCACGGTTAGGGGCATGTGGCCGTGCGGCGGGTTGATTTCGAGATATTGTTATTGTGGTCACGTGGACATGCCTACACGGTCTGAAGTCGGGGCATGTGGTCAATGCGGCGGGGTTGATCACGATATATTGTTGTTGATGTTACATGGGCATGTCTGCCGTCTGAATTCCGGGGGCATGTGGCCCGGCGGCCTTGTAATTATTGTTGCATCATGGACATGTCTACACCGTCACGGTCGGGGCATGCGGCCGTGATGCGAACATGATTGGTGTTGTGGGCGTGAGACCCATAGTTATATTTGAGTGATGACTTTGAGGCGTGAGTCACTGACTTATTAACTTTTATGTTACATCTGTATTTTGGTCATCATACATGTCTCTGCTTTATATAGTGTTATGATTTAACTCTGATATTTTGATTTCAATACTTAGTACCTGTTATCTTGACCTCCTTGATTGCATTCATCTGCGCGGTAGAAATCGTTGGCTGTCGATCCCCTTTTAGGATCGCCCGGCATATTGGGAAGCTCAGTTCCTTGGAGGCTTATCTTTTAGTATGTGTTCCCGAGTTGTAGGTTCTTGTACATTCGAGGTATGGCGGGCCACTGTCCGTCATAGTCGTTATAAATCTTAGAGTGCATGTAATCTTGTTGTGGCGGGGTTGTAAAAGGATTAAACTGTTCGGTGTGTATGTCTATATACGAAGGCAAGCTGTTTTAGTTGCTTTGTTACTTATAATATCTCTTATTTCATGTTCATGTTTTATTTAGTGATTTTCTCGATGTTGTATCAGGGTGCCGAGTAAGGCACGATCCACGGGCAGGTTGGGTCGTGACAAAGTGGTATCGAAGCGATTAGTTCTCGGAAAGTGTCTACGAGACCGTGTCTAGTAAGTCTTGATTATCGATGTGTTGTGCACTACATCTATAATCGGGAGCTGAGACATTTAGGATTAGTTTCCATTTCTTCTCATTACGAGATCGTGCCTTAAATTTGTGTGATAAGTTGGACCCTCCGGCGTATTCCTTTCCTTTATCGGTTATGCCTCGCGTAAAACGGCAACGGGCCCAGTGGCAAAGCGGCCGAGGCTGCTAGTGAGTCTTGAGAGAATGCAGTGCGCGAGCGATCGATGCACGAGGCGATCACCGCCAGGCGAGTTTCGCGACGCGCTGCACCAGCGAGTTTAGAGCGCGGCGATGGCTCTTGAGACTACAATACGCGAGCCTCGGTCACGGTGCAGAGGCGGAAGATGGGTTACAAGGAGATGGCCCGATTCTTGGCGAGTCGTGGCAGATATGAGATAAGTGGGCCTTGGCGGTTCGATGCACCGATGGTTCACCTAGATCGGATAGTTTGAGGCTACAGGACTTTACGAGATGTAGCCCGCGAGTTCTGGGTGAGGCACGAGGATGATCCGCGAGGAGTTCATCAAACGATTCTGGATCGTAAAGTGATCGAGGCCGAGACCAGTCGGTGGTCTTAGGTTCGCGTCGGCTGCGTGATACCATGATCATTAGTTTGGTCGTGGGAGCTGTCGGGAGAGAATGCACTTCCGGCCATTTGGGGCGAGTTTTGAGGGCCTTCAGCACATTTCTTGCCTCATGGATGAGAGGGCTCGGGTAAACGATTTTTGATGTTGAGGCGAAGCAGGCGTCTGATTCGGGAGTACAATGTGAGTTTGACTCATTGGCGGTATATTCCGCATTAGTAGCTAGTATGGAGGATCGAGTGCAGATATATTACGAGGAGCTTGATGACTACCTAGCAGAGAGTTGTTCAGGTGTAGCTCTTGTAGGGCATGGACATTGCCGCGTGCGAGCTTATGAACTTGGGTGTGAGAAGCGGAGAAATCGGCGGAATGGCCGAGATCGGCGAAGAAGGCGAACGGCGAGTCCTTTGGTGACTTCGAGGCGGACCGCCTCGGCGGCTTAGTTTTGTACCTCCGCCCGGTTGAGTAGTCCTGCAACCTTGAGCATCAGTATTCGGGAAGCGGTCGAGCTCCGTAGGTTGGAGTTTCGAGGAGTAGGGTGTTGGCGAATCACGATCACTACCCCGGTGTGGTCGATGTAGTGACCGCATTTGGAGTGTCGTGGTGCGAGGAGCTTGTTATTTTTGCGGCCAGCGGGGCCATTTGCGGAACTGTCCAGGCCAAGGGTAGCGGATGTTACGACTTCGGCGCCCGGATCGATGGCTGGTTCATCGCGCCTACGATTATGCGCCTGCAGTGGGCCTATGATTAGAGTGGAGGCGGTAGATTCGGTATATCCTTAACCTCTAGAGACTTGTATGTATTGATGTTATGATAATGTATTGTGTGATAAGTCACAGGTTGGGTAAATGAAAGTGGTAGCTTTAAGCGATGTGTTTAAGCAAGATTGTTCCGGTGTCGGAGCAAGAGTTGAGCGATAGTGGGTCGGGTTGGGGCGTGTTGAGGGCCAACCGCGGCTGTGTTGGTGGGGTCAGCTCGGGTGGTCATGGTGGCAGGTCACGAGGGTGCTAGGCCCAGATTAGATGACCATCGTATGAGTTCGTGAATCGTTCGACGAATCGGTTACGTGAAGGCGAGAATGGCCTTAGAGGAGATCGAGGCTAGTAAGATGATCAAGTTTGGAGGTAGTGACTCAAGTTTTGGAAAGCGAAGTATGGTATGTATACTAGAGAGAGTTCGAGTGTTAGAGAAGTGCAACGAGATAGGGGAGAAGTGAGCGTGTGTGATCGTTCTTTTGAGAAATGAATGCGAAGGATTATGTTTTAGACCTTGGTGGGAACTCTTGTGATGAGCAGGTAATTCCTTGTTGGCTTGGATTTGGGTTTTGCGCATGTTATTTTTGTGGCGGGTGTGGCATGTTTTGTTTCGTAAGTATAGTAGTGAAGGCTATCTGCGCGTGTTTGCTGAGGCGGAAGGAACATTCGGGGCGAATGTTTCTAAGGAAGAATGTTATACCCGTATTTCCAGTATATGCGTGATGGCGTGCGATATAATAATTTGAGCCTTAAGTTAGGCAAGTTCCGAAATTAGTGCACAACACCCGATTAGAGTCGTTTTACGGCGAAGCGTTTCCACGACTTTCGTAGGGAAAATTCCGGCTATGTCATTTCTAATTTTGCGGATTTTTAGAGAGGCGAAACATTTTGGACCAACGGGAGGGTGACAAGTGTCACCTGCATTGGAAGGGCTTGGGCGGCAAACATGGCCATTGGCGGACGATTTGCTTGAGTGGGAGTAGGTAGGATATTTGTGCAAGTTGGTGTGGTAGATGGATAAGGTGCACATGGCTTAATCCTGGCCTACACTTGCCTAACACTTGGATGAATCTTGGCCGTTGGTTGGCGTTTCTTGACCTATAAATACCCCCAACTTGATGAACTTCTTCATCCAAAAATTGTCTAAGTCTTGAAAACCTTTCCCACTCCTCTTGCTTGCTCGTCCAATAGCCCTCTCCCCGAGAAGTGTTATACCCGTATTTCAGGTATATGCGTGAGGGCGTGCGTAGAAAATTTGAACTTGTAATTAGGCTTGGCCGATTTGTGTTTGTGCACAACACCCGATTAAGTCGTTTTTCGCGAAGCGTTTCCACAGCTTTCGTAGGGAATTTGGCTATGTCATTTTTAATTTTGCGGATTTTCCGAGAGGCGAAACATTTTGGACCAACGAGAGGCGCCACTTGGCACCCCCGTTGTGGCGGACGTGAGGCGGACGTTGGGCGAATTGGAGAGTGTAGTTGGTAGGATATTTTGTGTGTTGATTGATAAAGTGGGACCCACAGCACTTGTCCCAATCTTGGCCTACACTTGCTATGCACTTGGCATAATCTTGGCCATTGGTTGGCCTTGGCGACCTATAAATACCCTCTCCCTTTGATGAATTCTTCATCGCTTTCCACAAATCTTCTAAGTGTTAAAATCCCTTCCGCATGTGAGGCCTTGGCGAGAGTCCCTCCTCCCCTTGGCCGAGCCCCACAGTGGGGTGGCGAGAATTGTATACACTCCTTGTGGTGCTAGCCGTGGGGTACCCCCCTAGCCTAGTTGTTTTCGTATAATACCCCCCCTCTTGGTAGAAATACTCTCAAAAGTATTGTTATAATGCCCAAATTTCCTTAGCCATATACCTTGTAGTATTCTAAGGTTTTACCTATACAAAGCCCAGTCGTACTATTATACTTCCCGTCAGTCACAAAACCGAAACCCTAAGGAAAATCTCCATAGTTAGTTGGAGTCATAAGTAGAAGTTGGTTAGAACTTCTAAGGGTTGTTTGGAGCGGGTTGGAGCACACGGAGTAGGAGCTAAACCTTGCTCAGGATCGACATTTAAACTCGGATAATTATGGGCTTTCGAGGTAAATATCTTGTCCCTCTATTGTAATTGGAAATTACATGATTGTTAGACTATATAGTTGAAGTATACTATATATATAGAACTGAAATGTCTTTGGACTTAAGCCTGAATAATAAGAAACCTTTTGAAAGAAGAGTCTTGTTTGTTTTTACATGGGGTGTATTCTGATGACCTTGTGTAGCTTTTACGTGAGGTAGAATTGTGTACGTCGGTTAGATGTATGAACCCCTGGTTGGCTTGATGGCGGCCAGATAGAGGAGGAGATTTCTGTTGCGGGAGGGAGGGTCTTTGCTTAGAATTTTCGTAGAATGTTCTACGAAGAGATCTAAATGTTAATAAGCGCCTTGTGGCCTTATAGGTTGAAGTACTACGTATGGCGCGATCTACTTGGCTAGGAGTAGCCAGGCGGTTTGAAGTACTTGGAGCGTTTGCTATTAGTCGATATCGTCGCGAGGTATGTGAACCTCTTCCTATCTCTTTAGCATGATATGTGTGAACTATGTGATGCGGTGAGCGTCGTGTGCTAAATGTATTTGATTGGTTTAAAACATAAAGTGTTATAAACGGCTTTATGGAAGTTGGTTATATGACTTTATGTTGGTAGAAAATACTTGTGGTTTTAAAAGGTGACTGATTTGAACTATAAGCGGCTTGTTATGTGTTAATAAAGAACTTGAAGTAATACTTGGGTTTTAAAAAACTTAAGAGTTATACTAGCTTTATGGGAAGTTAGGTATAACGGCTTAAGAATGTTTCTTGATTTGGAAATCGAATGTGTATCGACAAACCAACTGCAGCGTTAATAAAAGGAAATGTTTTGACTAATTAGTATTATTAAAACCGGTAGAAACTTCCATCTGCATAGAAGCTAAGATGAGACAAAATGATATTTTTCTAGATCATGGTGCTTGTAATAAGATTGTTATAAACAAGAATATCCTACTCACATATAAGGCTTATGTTTCTCAGTTGTTTAAAGGAGAATTATATTCTTAAATGAATAAGACTATGAACTCTGAAACCTTTCTAAAATAAGAACCATGAACATTGGAAATTAGGCAAACTTGAACATTGGAAAGAATGTTGCTAATTGATTTTACAAAGAGAAGTAATTGATTTACTTTAAAAGATAATCACTCTATATACTACGGGTATTGTGTGGTTTTTGTGAAGTAACATATCTTTTAAAGATTTAATGTATGAAGTACTTTGGGGATAGATACGAACTTGTTAGCATAAAGTACCTTGTGTGAATAGCTTGATTGTGTTGGTTTGAGATAGCCTTGTAAATACTTTCTTATTGATGTGATAAGTAAGCGTGTTAGGATGCTACGTGTGTTAGTATCTTGTGTGATCGTGATGTAAGGGGTCGTTCTGTTGTGCTTACGTTGTTAAGCGTTAAGCGTTGTACTATTATTATATCACTACCCGCTTTGACTTATCTGAGGGCTTGCCACCCGATGCGGTCTTACGGCCTATCGGTCACTTGTGACTATCGCGAGTCACGGTAGCTCGGGATTGATCATTAGGGTGTTTAGCACGATGCGGGGATTCCTATGCGGTCTATTGAGACTATGCGATCTTTTGAGACTATGCGGGTTGCGGGAGCCTAGGTGGATCACAGGGGTTAAGCGCCTCGATGCGAGGTATACCTCGAGCGATGCAGGACCATGATTAGGAATACCTCGTGCGGGTCGTGTGTGACCTATGCGGGCTGCGAGAGTTCGAGGATAGACGCAGGCGTGATATTGCGGGCGAGTGGCGGCCGATCGTGTGGTGCGGTCTAGAAAGACCTCGGGATCTGGTTTGTGGTATTTTGAATGCGTGGGTCTTAGTAGTCGGCTATGCCTTCGTACTTGCCCGTGCGGTTTATTGTGATAACTTTGAGGCGTGAGTCACGACTTGACATGGCTTATTTATTGTGAGCGTAGTTTGGTTATCATACATGTCTCTGCTTTATATAGACTACTATGATTTCATTCTGATTATCTATTTTGGTTTCACATACTTGGTACTGTTATGACCTCCTTGGGTGCGTTCATCATGAGTAAAGGTACACGATCGTTGATCTCGCTCTTAGGGTCGCGATTCGGCGTTTGGGAAAGCTCGTTTCTCGGAGGCTTATCTTAGTATAGTCCTGTCGTTGTAGGTATTTACATTCGAAGGTATGGCGGGGCTGTCCCGCCATTGTTGCTCGCATCATTTCTTAGAGTGCGTGAAATCTTTGTTGTGGGCGGGGTTTGTAAGAAGATTAAGCTATTCATTTTGTAAGAGTTGTTATTTATATATCGAAAAGCGAAGTTTTCCTCAGTTCT
>CM056725.1:53187976-53346983 GCA_029844215.1 Przewalskia tangutica | reverse complement strand
TGAAAATCCTCTCCTCTCCCTTTAAGCCATTTACCGCCCAAACACCTTTCCCCCTGAGTAAAGTTGGGCCGAGGCCTCCCCTAGCCTAGCCAAAAGCTACCCTCCCTTGGTAGAAAAGTGCCTTGTCAGAGTATTGTTATAATGCCCAAAATACCCTAGCCCAAATCCCTTAGTCCTTGGCAGAAGTTGTGAAGAACTTCTAAGGTTTCTGAGCTACCGGGCGTATAACTTAGAGCTAAACCTTGCTCAGCGCGACTTTATCTAGATATTATTGGGCTTACCGAGTAACTAATCCTAACCCTTTTGAATTGTAGATTACATCTGTAGTAGTATAAGAATAAGTATTAAATACTTAGAAGAATATCGATAATAGATTAATCAAGTTATCACAAGGTAGAAGGGTGTAAAAGAAGAAATATCAAATTGTACTTACATAGGATCGCCACAGACTTGAGTAGCTCACTGCAGAGAAGTGCTGCCAATTTTCCGTAGGATATAGAACCCTCTTAGAATCATACAAAGTAGTGCGAACGTTGATAGGCGATGTCGACTATTATAAATCGATTCTCTGCGATATTCAACTTGGAAGGTGGTTTTTGAGAAGGTATGTGATTCTTCCTAAAGCATGATATTTTACAATATATATGTAGTGCGGTAGACGTATACGTGTTAATGAATAATAACTACGGAATGCCTCACGCTTAAGCTCGATAATACTTACGCATGCCTCACGCTTTAAGCAAAGCTAAAAATAAAGATCCAAAGCATTTCAAAAGAATAATGAATCATTTTTAATGAAGAGAACTAATTGGTTTTAAAGCAAGCTTAAGAGTTATACTAGCTTTATGGAAGTTAAGTATAACCACTTAAGAATGATAAAAGAAACAATTTTCATGTGTTTATAATGGACTTATATTAAATTGTGAAAGAATAATAAGATGGTTTGATAAGTAGACATGATATGATGCTATGTGTGTTAGTGTCTTGTAACGCTTGTATAAAAGAGTATTCTTGTTGTGCTTATGTTGTTTAAAGATAAGTCTGTTATGTTAGTGTACTATCACTCACCTCTTGACATATTACGGGGTTGTCGCCTCCGACGCGGGTAGATCAGTGATGCGGGACCATGATTCGAGAATACCTCATGCTGGTCCATGGGACCTATGAGCCACGGAGTTCCAGTTAGTGATGCGGGTTATACCTCACGCGGTTCATGTGGGCTACGCGACTACGAGTCCAGACGACGCGAGGAGTAGCTACCGACGCGGTTATACTCTACGCGGGCTATGTGAGTGGCCTACGCGGACTACGAGTCGAGGATTAGGCTTGCATGGTGATACTACGAGCAATTAGCCCCGCTTCGATCATTCGCACTTAGAAAAGACTTACGCTTTACCTATTGCTGCTCTTGTTTATGATGTGGCACTATGCGCGCCCTCGGGTTGTTCCATACATACTTGCAAAACGATTTTAAAATGATATGTTTTCATTTAAGTATTTTATGCTTTCATATACTTAGTACTGTTGTGGACGACTCTCTGGGGCTGCTCACGCCACAGGTGGCAAGCAGTGCTAGATCCACATCCTTAGGATCTCTACGTTAGTGTCGGAGCTCCATCTTTTCCGGAGGCTCTACTGGGTATGATCTCCCCCGTGTAGATAGTTTTGTACAATAGGTAGTATGGCGGCCCCGTCCCGCCATAGTTGTATATTTCAGAGGTCTGTAGTCATGTTGTACAAGATTTGATGTAATCTAAACCATGTTTATATATATATGCCAAAGGCGACGCTCATAAAGCGTGTCTTATTTTATAAATTGTTTCATGTCTTGTTTTATATTTCCGCTGATTACTCGATGTATGACTACTGGGTGCCCCAAAGCACACTCCACGCCCCGAACGGGTCGTGACAAAAGTGGTATCGAGCGATTAATCCTGAAGTGTCTCTGCATCAGTATCTAGTAGCGTCTTGATTACGGTGGTGCACCACACCAATAATCAGGAGGCTATAGGATATTTAGGATTGGTTTCCATTCTTCACCTGAGATCGCCTAGAGTGTGTTAAAGTGTTGGACCTCTAACGTATTCCTTTTACCAGTAGCTTATGCCTCCACGTATGCAACCCGGCCCGTGGAAGGGCAAAGCCGAGGAGCCGCCGATGGACACCTAGAGTCACGAGGGCTCGGGCCCAGTCTATACCAGAGACGGCGAGTTCTAACCCGTCTTACCTTTCCTTTCTTGCCAATGCCCGGGGTTATTATGAGGCACAAGTAGGCGAATTTGTCACAGAGCTAAGAACCGGTTGAGACAATTAGCAGATTTTGTAAAGCCGTCTTCACTTTGTTGGCTTCTAGTGCGTGGCCCAAAGAGACCACAGCACCCACACCTCCCGTCCCCAGGGCGGAGGAGTTAGGTGCAAGAGATGGCCCCGACCATCGCCGATCGTGGCATACGCAGGACAGCCGGATCTGACGGCAGTCAGCCCCACTCGGGCCGTGGTTCACCCGGAGGCGAGAGTTTGAGGCTACGAGACTTCCGAGTTGTAGCCCGCCGTGAGTTTTACTGGTCGAGGCTGCAGGATGATCGCAGGAGTTCATCCGTCGCCTACTGAGGATTCGAGAGTGATCGTGGCGCCGGAGACCGAGTCGTGATCTTTGTTCCACATAGGTCGCGTGATACCGCGGTCGATTGGTTTGATTCACGGAGTTATCCGGGAGAGCACGCGCCCTCGTGCCTACTGGGGATGAGTTCTCGAGGTTTTCCTCACTTCACTTCTGCCTCGCGGATGAGGGCGCGGCCGATAGATTTTACCGGCCGGCGCGCAGGCGACGCACCGTCGGGGAGTACAATGTCGAGTTTGATTCATTGCTCGATATGTCCCGGGCCTTGGTAGCGAGATGGAGGATAGGGACCGCCACGCCACCGCGAGACGAATATATGGCCGAGTGATGTGCTGGTGTTTCTCTTCACCGGTATGACATTACCCGCATGCAGCTCATGCTCTGATGTGAGCGTAGAGACCGCCGTGCCGACAGCAAAGCAGAAGAGAAGACCGTGACGGCAGGTCTTTGCGGCTATCGTGGGCGGCCTCAGCCAGCCTAGATTTGCACCACCACTGAGCACTCCCGCACCGCCTTCAAGACACCAGATATTCGGCGCACCAGGGCCCGGGACTTGAGGACGCCCGTAGCGAAGCAGAGGTCTGCCGACGGGACCACCCAAGCGCGCCGCCAGCGCGCGGCATCCCACTTCGGGAGTTGTGGTGCTACGAGCTTGTTTCGCCAGGTTCAGCAGGTCACTACGCGAGGAACTGTCCACCAAGCGGCAAGGTCTTGATGGTAGTGGGCCACCTACTGTTCTTTCGCACGGTCTTCTTCATCCTCGACACCATCACTCGCCCGAGGGCAAGGTACTCATGGACCAAAGAGTCACGGCAGGTCGTGGCGCGGGTCCCGATTCTAGCGGTACTCGGAACCGCATTTATGCTTTGTCCACCGAGATCGGAGGCCTCACCGATGTCGTCACGGTACCTTATCGGTTTACGGGTTTGATGTGTATGCTTTGATAGATCGGGTTCTACTCGTCCCATATATCTCCCTTGTTGCTAGTAGGATGAGGATAGAGCCTAAGTCCATAGACCTTTCGAGGTAGCTACGCGATGGTGATTCGATGGTAGCTCGGCGGGTATATAGAGCTTGTCTGTGACCGTTTACGATCGTCGACCCTGGCCGACTTGATAGAGTTGGAGATGATTGACCGACGTGATCATGGGGATGGATTGGCTAGCTTCACTACGCCAATGTAGGCCGAGAGAGAGTAGTGCAGTTCCGATTTCTGAGGAGCCGGTTGTTGAGTGGGAGGAGTACGGTACGCCGTAGGTAGGTTTATTTCCTACCTCAAGGCTAGGAAGATGGTGCAGAAGAGGTATATCTACCATCTCGTTCGGGTGTTTGATACTGAAGCTGCAGTACCAGATTTTCCGTCAGTTCCAGTGGTTAGAGAGTTCCCAGACGTGTTTCCAGACGACCTCCCGGGTATCCCTCCTGAGAGGGAGATTGAGTTTTGTATAGACATATTGCGGACACTCGCCTATTTCCATTCCGCCATACGTAATGGCACTCGCCGAGTTGAGAGAGTGAAGGATCGGCAGGGATTTCTTGGAGAAGGGCTTCATCGCCTAGTGTTTCTCCCCGGGAGCGCGGTATTGTTCGTGAAGAAGAAGGGCGACGCAGCTGCGCGTGTTGATTACAGCGGTGAACAAGGTGACCATTAAGAACGATACCCCTTCCCGAGATTGATGATTTGACGATTCACGGCGCGAGAGTGTTTCTCCAAGATTGATCACGGTCGGGCTATCATCAGTGCAAGTCGAGAGGTGGATGTCCACAGACTGCATTCGACCCAGACGCATTATGAGTTCGTGGTCATGTCTTGGGTTGACCAATGCTCGAAGATTCATGGATTTGATGAACCGAGTGTTCAAACCATTTTTGGACACGCTTGTGATAGTGTTCATTGATGATATCTTGGTTTATTCTCGCCGAGCGGGAGCATGCGAGCATTTGGCGTCTTGTACGATTCTCGAGATCAGCAGTTAGACGCCAAGTTTTCCAAATGTGAGTTTTGGTTGACTTGATGGCGTTTCTTGGGCATATTGTCGGTGATGGCATTCGAGTGGATACGTCAAGATCGAAGCATCGGGACTTGGCCTAGACCTACTACTCCGGCAGAGGTTCGCGATTTACGGGCCTTGCAGGATATTATCGGTTCGTGGAGAAGTTTGCTACATCTCTCGCACCATTGACTAGGTGACTCGTAGCGCCAAGTTTGATGGTGATGCTTGAGCGGGGTTTCGATCGAAGAGAGGCGATCGCCGTTCTTACTCTTCCGCAGGTCGGATGGTTATGTCGTGTATTGTGATGCGCGTCGCATCGGGTTGGGATGTGTGTTGATGCAGATGGCGGTTATAGCATACGTCCCGACACCAAGAAACACGAGGAACTACCCCACCCATGATTTGAGTTGGCGTTTGTGATTCACGCCAAGATCCGAGGCACTATTTGTATGGGGTTCACGTGGATATTTATACAGACCACAAGAGCCTCCAGTATATCTTCAGCCAGAGGGAGCTGAACTTACGACAGAGACGGTGGTTAGAGTTGCTTAAGGATTACGATGTTGATATCTTGTACCACCCGGGGAAGGCCAATGTTGTGGCAGATGCTCTTAGTCGTAGGTCGATGGGGAGCCTATCAGATGTGCAGCTAGAGAGGAGGGACATGGTTCGTGATTTGCATCAGTTAGCGAGCCTTGGTGTCCGTTTGATTGATTACGATAGCGGTGGGGTTAGAGTTCGTGAGGTTGTCAGTCTTCCATCGTCGAGGAGGTGAAGAGGCGATTCGAGGATCGGCTTTGATTCGATATCGTGATACGACTCTCCGTGAGGGCAAGGGTCCTTTGAGGTAGCACGATGGGGTGCTAAGGTTTGAGGCAGGTTGTGTGTTCGGATGTTTTAGGACTTCGCGCAGGTTCTTGGGGAAGCACACGCGCGTTACTCCATCCGTCGGTCGATCAAGATGTACCACGACGCAGATCCGTGTATTGGTGGGATGGCTTAAGAGGACGTTGCAGAGTTCGTAGCTCGCCCGTGTTGTCGGCAGTGAAGGTAGAGCACGAGGCACGTGGTTTTATTGCACGATAGAGATCCCGACTTGGAAGTGGGAGGTGATCAACATGGACTTCATCATAGGATTACCTCGCACTCGGAGGAGACATGATTCTATGGGTTATCGTCGACGTCGAAAATCAGCCCACTTTCTTCCCGTCGGGGCGACTTTTTCGGTGAGGATTATGCGGACTTTACATCAGAGATCGTCGATGCGTGGAGTCCCTATTTCGATCATATCGCATGAGGAGCCCGATTACGGCTAACTTCGGAGGTCTTTCGAGAGGTTTAGGGGCGCAGTGAGCCCGAAATCGCATTCCATCCACGCAGACGGACAAAGCCGAGCGCACTATCCAGACTCTTGAGGATATCTTTGCGAGCCCGTGTTATCGATTTCGTGGTTGGGAGGATCATTTGCCTCTAGTTGAGTTCGCGTACAATAGCTACCACTCCAAGATTCGATGGCGCCTTATGAGGCCTTGTATGGGAGGAAGTGCAGATCGCCTATAGGTTGGTTCGATGTGGGCGAGTGCGGAAGTGGGACCAGATTTGATGCGAAGCGATGGATAAGGTGAAGCTTATCCGAGGCGGCTATTAATGACTGAGTCGGCATGTAAGTCGATGCAGATCATCGTCGTCGCATCCGGAGTTCGCATTGATGATTAGGTTTTCTGAAGGTGTCACCCATGAAGGGTGTGATGAGATTCGGGAAGAAAGAAGCTCAAAGGTATATTGGCGTTTGATTGTCCGCAGGTAGGCAAGGTTGCCTACGAGTTGGATCTGCCGTCCGTCTGGAGGCGATGCATCCGGTTTTTCACGTATCTATGCGAGGAGATGTATCGGGGATCCATCTAGGTGCACCCGATTGCGATGTCGGTGTGAGGGGTTATCGTATGAGGAGATTCCATGGCGATAGTCGATCGTCGGAGTTAGCGTCTGCGAAGGGCGTGGCTTCCACAAAGTCTTGTGGCGAACGAGCTCGAGGAGGAGATGGCGTGGGAAGGCGAGGAGGACATGAGGCGAAGTATCCTCACCTATTCCTCACCTAAAGGTAATTCACTTTCCTACTTGTAAATCTTCATTATCGTTTATGCCTA
The DNA here is from genome assembly GCA_029844215.1 of Przewalskia tangutica. Classification (NCBI taxonomy): domain Eukaryota; kingdom Viridiplantae; phylum Streptophyta; class Magnoliopsida; order Solanales; family Solanaceae; genus Przewalskia; species Przewalskia tangutica. The sequence continues at coordinate 53,340,222 of CM056725.1, read as the reverse complement.
AGTGTTGTTCTGTGGTCGTGTGGCATTTGCAACTGTTTAAGTTATGAAGAATCTTATCGTTAACTGTCTTGGGAAGGAACATTCGTGACGAATGTTTCTAAGGGGTGGAGAATGTTATACCCCGTATTTCCAGAGTATGTACGTAAGGGAATACGTACAAAGTCTAGCCTTAAAGTTTAGGCACAAAGCGTTTTTTGCACAACTCACAAAACGAATAGTTTTCCGACGAAACGTTTCCATAGCTTTCGTAGGGTAAATTCCGGCTATGCCATTTCTATTTTTTGCGGATTTTTCCGAGAGACGAAACATTTTGGACCAACGGGAGGGCGACACTTGGCACCCTCCAATTGGTGGACTTGAAATCGATCCGTTGGACGAATTGGACAAGGTTGGCACGTTTTTGTGCCTTGCACAAGTCAAGGAGTTGGTAGGATATTTGTGTGTAGTAGATAGAATGGACACTTGCCTAAATCTTCACCCTACACTTGCCTTGCACTTGGCATGATCTTGGCCATTGGTTGGCCTACTTGACCTATAAATACCCCTTAGATGAAGAGTTCTTCATCCACAAAATTACTTCAAGTCTTGAAAAATCCTCTCCTCTCCCTTTAAGCCATTTCGCCCAAACACCTTTCCCAGCGAGTAAAGTTGGCGAGGTCTCCCCCAGCCTAGCCAAAATCTACCCCTCCCTTGGTAGAAAAGTTGCCTTCTAGTATTGTTATAATGCCCAAAATACCTAGCCCAAATCCCTTAGTCCTTAGTAGAAGTTGTGAAGAACTTCTAAGGTTTCTTGGAGCTCTGGGCGTACAACTTAGAGCTAAACCTTGCTCAGCGCGACTTTATCTAGGATATTATTGGGCTTACCGAGGTAACTAATCCTAACCTCTTTTGAATTAGATTACATCTGTAGTAGTATAAGAATAAGTATTAAATACTTAGAAGAATATCACGAATAGAATTGAATTGTTATCACAGTGAAGGGTTTAAAGAAGAAATTTCAAATTGTACTTACATAGAATTTGTTTTCTGATGACTTGAGTAGCTCACCGGGTAGGAAGTGCTGCCCAATTTTCCGTAGGATATAGAACCCTCTGTTTAGAATTGTTTACAAAGTAGTCGAGCGTTGATAGGCGTGTCGACTATTATAGGCTGATTCTCTGCGCGACATATTCAACTTGGCGGTGGTTTTTGAGAAGGTATGTGATTCTTCCTAAATCATGATATTTTACAATATATATGTAGTGCGGTGAGCGTACATGTGTTAAGCGAATAATAACTACGGAATGCCTCACTTAAGCTTCGAATAATACTTACGGCAATGCCTGCGACAGCTTTGAAAAATAAAGATCAAAGCATTTCAAAAGAATCTTGAATCATTTTTAACGTAAGAGAACTAATTGGTTTTAAAGCGAAGCTTAAGAGTTATACTAGCTTTATGGGAAGTTAAGTATAACCACTTAAGAATGATAAAAGAAAGCAGTTTGCTTATGTGTTTATAACGGACTTATATTAAATTGTGAAAGAATAATAAGATGGTTTGATAAGTAGACATGATATGATGCTATGTGTGTTAGTGTCTTGTATAGCGTTTGTATAAAAGAGTATTCTTGTTGTGCTTATGTTGTTTAAAGATAAGTTTGTTATGTTAGTGTACTATCACTCACCTCTTGACATATTGCAGGGGTTAATTGCCTCCGTCGGGGTAGACTCGTGATGCAGTACCATGATTCGAGAATACCTCATGCGGGTCCAGGGGACCTATGCGGAGCTACGGGAGTTCAGGTTAGTGATGCGGGGTTATACCTCATGCGGTCTATGTGGCCATGCGGACTACGAGTCCAGGACGATGCCGAGGAGTAGCTACCCTCGATGCGGGGTTATGTACTCTATGCGGGCCTATGTGAGTGGCCTATGCGGACTACGGGAGTCCAGGATTAGGCTTGCATGGTGATACTACGGGCAATTGGCCCTGCTTCGATCATTCGTAGCCTAGAAAAGACATATTCTGATTTACCTATTGTTGCTCTTGTTTATGATGTGGCACTATATGCGGTCCCTGGTTGTTCCATACATACTTGCAAAACTGATTTTAAAATGATATGTTTTCATTTAAGTATTTTGATTTCATATACTTAGTACTGTTGTCTTGACCTCCTTGGGCTGCGTTCGCCTGCGGTAAGAGCGGCAGTCTAGATCCACATCCTTAGGATCTCTACGTTAGTGTCGGAGCTCCATCTTTTAGGAGGCTCTACTTTTAGGTATGATCTCCCGTTGTAGATAGTTTTGTCTGATCGAGGTATGGCGGCCCTGTCATAGTTGTATATTTCCTTAAGTGCAGTAGTCGTATTTATGCGATGTCGGATGTAGCGCTAAACCATGTTTATATATATATGCCGAAAGCGACGTTTTCTCACATAAGCGTATGTCTTATTTTATAAATTGTTTCATGTCTTGTTTTATATTTCCGCTGATTACTCTGATGTATGACTACTTGGGTGCCCCGGTAAGGCACCAGTCACGGGCCCCGGAATGGGTCGTGACATTATTATACTTGTCCCTGTCATTCTTTGGCCAGTTATGATCTTGTTTACTGTACTTTATGTTTACATATTTGGTACCTTGTTGTATTGACCCCCTCTCCGGGGGGCTGCATTCATGTCCGCAGGTTTAGGTACTCATTTTGGTGATCCGCCTGCTTATGATCATTGCTCAGCTTTTCAAATAGCTCCATTATTCCGGAGCTTATCATTTCAATCTGATTGTGTCGTTCTGAGCTTATGTATATTGAAGTACAAGGGGCCTTGTCCTATCATAATTTATGTCAAACTTTTAGAGGTATGTATTCATATGTGGGTTGGACTTGTGTACAGTTGTAGATCTTTGGTTATTGAATATAACGGCAGCCTTGCCGGCTTTGCCTATAAAAAATGATGATGAGTTTTCTTTAGCTTCCGCTGGTTATTGGGATGTATGGGTAGAAGGGTGCCCAGGTAGGGCACCAGTCGCGGGCCCGGGGTTCGGATCATGACAAGAGTGGTATCAAAGCAGTTAGTCCTTAGAATGTCTACAGACCGTGTCTAGTAGAGTCTTCGTTATCGGTGTGTTGTCGACCACACCTATAAACATGAGGCTACATGATATTTAGGATTGGTTTCTATTCTTCTTACTCTAAGATCGTGCGATAGAGCTGTGTTGTTAGGTAGTCGCTCTCTAACTAATTATTGTGGTTGTAACTATGCCTCTGAGGAAAGCGACAGTGGCCCAGAAGGAATATATGGGCTTCGGATACAGGTTGGTAAGCTTGTTGTATAGTTGGTGAAATGATGATGTGCTTGTCACGACCCGAACCCGGGCCCGTGACTGGTGTTATACCCCGTATTTCCAGAGTATATACGTGAGGGCGTACGTATACAATTTGAGCCTTAAAGTAGGCATAGGTTCGAATTTGTGCATAGCTACCAAAAGGAGTCGTTTTCGTAAACGTTTCCATGACTTTGAAGGAAAATTCCGCTATGTCATTTATAATTTTGCGGATTTTTAGAGACGAAACATTTTTGACCAGCGGGAGGTGACATGTGTCACCTCGCATTGACGTGAGAAGTGGGCGGCAAAGGCAAGCAAAGGCACGTTTTTGTGCCTTGGGTTAGGTAGGATATTTGTGCAAGTTGGTGTGGTAGATGGATAAGGTCCATGGTTGAAATCTAGCCCTACACTTGCACCACACTTGTCTTTATCTTGGCCATTGGTTGGCTTTCACTTGACTATAAATACCCTCTAGTTGAAGACATTCTTCATCCAAAATTGAGCAATCTTTCTAAGTCTCAAACCTCCCTATCCTCTTGTGATCTCGTCCACCACACACCCTCCCCTCTTGAAGGCCCTCGCGAAACCTACCCCTCTTTGTAGAGGCTTGGCCGTGGGGTACACACCCCCCCCCTAGCCTAGTTGTCTCGTATAAATACCCTTGTTGTGGTATAGAAATACTCTCCTAGTATTGTTGTTATGTCCAAATACCTTGGCCCAAATACCTTGTAGTATTCCCAAGGTTACACTTATACAAGCCCAGAAAATACCATTATACTTCCCTCAGTCACAAAAACGAAACCCTAAGTAAATCTTCACCCGTAGTTGAAGTTATAAGTAGAAGTTGGTTAGAACTTCTAAGGGTTGGTTGGAGCGGGGTAGGCGCACGGAGTAGGAGCTAAACCTTGCTCAGGATCGACATATAAACTCGGATAATTTTTGGGCTTATCGAGGTAAACACTCTTGACCTTCTATTGTAATTGGAAATTACATGTTGTAGGAATATATAGTTGATGTATACTATATATAGTCTGAACATTATAATTGTGCGTGAATGTCTTTTGACTTAAGCTGAATAATACTTACGGCAATGTCTTGCGACTTAAGCTGAATTTTAAGAAGTGAATTCAGTAATTACATAGGGTGTATTCAGATGAGCTTGTGTAGTATTGCCGTGAGTAGAATTATGCGCGTCGGTTAGGCGTGTTAACCCCACGGTTGGCTTAGTGGCGGCCTCGATAGAGAGGAGATTTACTGTGTTGCGGGAAGAGTCGCCAATTTTCTCGTAGAATATTCTACATTGAGATCTAAAGATATTAATAGGCGCTTTGTGGCCTCTATAGGTTGTAGTACTACGTGTGGAGTGATCCGCTCGATCGAGAGTGTAGCGGTTTGAGGTACTTGGAGCGTTTTGCTATTAGTCGATACTCGTCGCGAGGTATGTGAACCTCTTCCTATCTATTCTAGCATGATATGTGTATAACTATGTAGTACGGTAAGCGTCGTGTGTTAAATGTATTTGATTGTCTTTAAACATAAAGTGTTATAACGGCTTTATGGGAAGTTAGTTATATGACTCTATGTAAATGAGAAATGCTTTGTGGTTTTAAAGATAAGCGATTTGACTTATAACCGATCGGATGTAAAAGAACCTTGGAGTATTCTAAAAGATTAAGAAACCTTTTTAAAGAAGTATGTACTTGGTTTGAAAACATAAGAGTTATACCACTTTATGAGAAGTTAGGTGTAGCCTTAAGAGATAAAAAGAATGGTTTAATGGCTTAGAAGTTAAGAGACTTATTCTTAAAGGATAAGAGACTTGACTTAATATGGATGTTTGTGTGAAACCTCATTCGTGAGTAATGAGTACTTGGTTTTGGAAGGAATAATGTTTCTTGATTTGAAATCGAGAATGTGTATCGACAAACCAACTGCAGCGTTAATAAAGGAAAATGTATTGAATAATTAAGTATTATTAAAACCAGTAGAAACCTCCATCTGCATAGAAGCTAAGATGAGACAAAATGATATTACATTTTCTAGATCATGGCTGCTTAATAAGATTGATTATGAACAAGAATAACCTACTCGCCTATGGCATATATTACTCAATTGTTTTAAAAGAGATTAAGACATTGAACTATGAAACTTTTCAAAAAGAGACTTGCGTAATTAAAATTAGGCAAACTGGAACCTTAGGGAAAAGAAAGGCATTGTGTTGTCTTAAAATGGTTTAAAGCATAAGGTGTTATAACAGCTTTATGGGAAGTTGGTTATAACGACCTTATGAAAACAAAAGAAAGGTTTTATCATTGGTTTTAACGTGGTAGCTTGTCTTTAAAAAAAAAAGAAAGTATGGAAGTTGTTTTGGTTTACTTAAAAGATATAAGTCACTCTATTTTTATACTACGGGTATCGGGTGACTTTTATAAAAGGAATAAATCTCTTTAAAAGGAATTTGACGTACGTAGTACTTTTAGGAGTTAAAACCGAACTTGGGCATAAAATGGAAGTACTTGAGTTGTGTCTAAACTTGCCTATGCTTGTGGGTGTGATACTGGCGTATCCGTGTTGTGATCGCCGTTGTTGTGCGCGAATTGTGTTTCGATACTGCAGCGTCTCTCGAGGGAGGATCGGTTTACTTGTTGAGAACTTTCTTGGTCGTTACCGGATGTGACGGATAAATTCCAAGGGTACGTTCCTGTTGATAATGTTACTTTTGTTAATCGCTTTGGACATCGACACGATCGTGGCGTCGGGTATGCTTCCACTTTGATTACCGCCTTGTTGTCTTATTGTTTCCCTTTGGACATACCGACGACGATCGTAGCGCCGCGGGTATGCTTCCATTTGGAATCTTTGTCTTATTGTTTCCCTTTGGACATCGACACGATCGTAGCGCTGCGGGTATGCTGCCATTTGGAATGGTGTCTTATTTGTTCCTTTGGACATCTGACACGATCGTAGCGCGAGTATGCTCCCATTTGGATTCCGTCTTGTTGTTATCATATCATAGTGCCGGTAGTGAGGAAAGGTACTCCACGGGCAGGATTGATGTTGTGGGCATGAGACCCTGAATTGATATAACTGTTATGTGTGTGTACTGTAGTTTGGTTATCATACCTGTCTCCTGCTTTTATAGACTATTATGATTTCATTTACAGTATTTTACAGTTTCACATACTTGGTACCTGTTATGCGACCTCCTTGAAGTGCGTTCATGCCGCGGTAGAGTACGTATTTGCCGATCGCGTTTAGGATCTCATTTATTTTGGGAAGCTCGTTCCTTGGAGGCTTATCTGTTGGTATGTTACCACAGTGCAGCAGGTTCTTGTACATTGAGGGTATGGCGGGCCACTGTCCGTCATAGTTGTTGTATAAACTCTTAAGTGCATCGCTGTGTGGCGGGGGTTTTGTAAAAGGATTAAGCGCTCGTTTTAAAAAGAGTTGTTTATATATATTTTATTGGAAGGTAACCGTTTGGTTGCTGTTTCATTATCTTGTCTCATGTTTATGTTTAAGTTTTTATTTATTGGTTTTCTCGATGTTGTATCACTAGGGTGCGGGGTAAGGCACGATCACGGGCGGATCGGTCGTGACAATGGTGCCTTACCGGGCACCCTAGTGATACAACATCGAGAAAATCGGCAATAAAACATGAACATGAATTAAGAGACATGATAAATAAAAAGCCAACCAAAACGCTTGCCTTCGGTATATACATAAATACGACGGTTATCCTTTTCTGCACTGCCCACAGCGATTACATGCACCTTAAGTGACAACAACTATGACGGGGCCCCGCCATACCCGAATGTACAAGAAACTGCACTCACTGTGGTAACATACAACATAAGCCTCAGAAGGCTGAGCTTCCCAACACGCCGAAATGTGATCCTATAAGGATCGGCGATCGATGTACCTTACTGCGGCATGAACGCACCCGGAGGTCAAGACAACAGTACCAAGTATGTGGCTAAATCAGTAAATGAAATCATAATAGTCTATATAAAGCGAGACATGTATGATAACCAAACTACGATTCACAACCTAAAAGCGATCATGTCAAGTCGGGGACTCACGCCTCAAAGTCATCCTCACGCCCGTGGAACTCCTTCCTCACTGCGGCGATCTAGGTACAAATCATGTGATACGTATAGCGGTCTCGGCCCATCTTATGGACCCGATATAGAAGCGTGTGGAATACATTCCGGTTCATCCCGTGAGCCATAGTCGAGTGGAATACATTCGGATGAGCCGTGAGTCGAGTGAAATACATTCCGGATGAACCGATAGTCGAGTGAAATACATTCGGATGAACCGAGGTCGAGTGAAATACATTCGGATGAACCGGTAGTTGAGTAGAACACGGTACTTGCACAACAAGGCTATCACACGTAACATGGTCAAGTTTCATAACAACAAGCATAGGCAAGTTATACACAACTCAAGTACTTTCATTTTATGTCAAAGTCAGATTTTAACCCTAAAGTACTACGTCGTTAAATTCCTTTAAGATCCATTTCTTTTACAAAGGTCACCCGATACAGTAATATAAAATTAGAGTGACTAACATTGTTAAGTAAACCAAAATGCTTTCCTTTGTAAAATCAAGTAACAACCTTATTTTCCAAACGTTCAAGTTTGCCTAATTTCAAATGCTCAAGTTTCTCATTTTAGAAAAGGTTTCGTAGTTCATAGTTTTAATCCTTTAAAACATAATTCTCCTTTAAACGTTTTGAGAAACATATGTCTTATATGTGAGTAGGTTATTCTTGTTTATAATCAATCTTATTAAGCAGCCATGATCTAGGAAATGTAATATCATTTTGTCTCATCTTAGCTTCTATGCAGATGGAGGTTTCTCGGTTTTAATACCATACTTCATTATTCAATACATTTTCCTTTATTAACGCTGCAGTGGTTTGTCGATACTCATTCTGATTTCCGAAATCAGTAAAACATTATTCCTTTTAGAACCAAGTACTCATTACTCACGAATGAGGTTTCACACTTTTAGCAAAATTCATGTCAATACCATTAAGTCAAGTCTCTTATCTTTTAAGAATCAGTAAACCATTCTTTTTATCACTCTTAAGACGTTATACCTAACTTCCCATAAAGCTAGTACAACTCTTATGTTTTCAAAGCCAAGTATTAAAGGTCTTTTTGAAACACTTCAAGTTCTTTGTTACTACACATCAAATCCGTTATAAGTCAAATCAGTTACCCTTTGAAACCACAAAGCATTTTCTTACCTACATAAAGCTGTTATAACCAACTTCCCATAAAGTCGTTATAACACTTTATGTTTCAAACCAATCAAATACATTAAACACATGTACGTCTACCGTACTACATAGTGATACACATATCATGCTAGAACAGATAGGAAGAGGTTCACATACCTCGCGACGATTATCGACTAATAGCAAAATGCTCCAAGTACCTCAAACCGTCGGCTACTCCTTAAGCCAAGTAGATCACGCCATTCGTAGTACTTCAACCTATAGAGGCCACAAGCGCCTATTAACATCCTAGATCTCAATGTAGAATATTCGAGAAAATTCGGCACTCCCCGCATGGCGCAAATCTTCTCCTCTATCGAGGCCGGCTACCAAGCCAACCAGGGGGGGGGGGGGTTAACACGTCTAACCGGACGTGTACAATTCTACTACACAGTAATGCTACACAAGTCTATTGTAATACAATCCTATGTAATTCTGATTCGATTCTCTTCTTTAACTTCAGCTTAAGTCAAAAGACATTGCCACAATACTATGTTGATTATTCAATAATCAGTCTATATATAGTATACTTCAACTATATATTACTATAACATGTAATTTCCAATTACAGTAGGGGGACAAGTTTATTTACCTCGATAAGCCCAAAATTATCCGAGTTTAATGTCGATCCTGAGCAAGGTTTAGCTCTACTCAGTGCGCTCGATTCGCTCCAAGAAACCCATAGAAGTTCTACGCAACTTCTACTTATCACTTCAACTACGGTGAAGATTTTTCCTAGGGTTTCATTTTGTGGCTAAAGGAAAGTATAATCGTATTTTTAGGGTTTTTCGTATAAAGTGGTACTTTGGAAAGTACTACAAGGTATTTGGCTAAAGTATTTTGGGCATAATAACAATACTTGTAGAATACATTTCTACCAAGGGGGTAGTATCTCGACTAGCACAACTAGGCTGAGGAGGTTCTCGGCTAGAACCACTAGGCAAGGGGGTGCTCGTAGGGCCTTGAGAGGGGAGAGGGGTGGTGTTTGGACGAGAACAAGGTTGAAGGAGAGGAGGGATTTTTAACACTTAGAGAAATTTTGGATGAAGAAGTTCATCAACTTAGAGGTATTTATAGGTCAAGCAAAGGCCAACCAAGGGCGAAGATGAAGCCAAGTGCAAGTCAAGTGTAAGGCCAAGATTAAGCCATGTGCTACCTTATCCATCTACACAAAATATCCTACCTAACCCTTGACTAAAATTCCAAAACAAAAAACTTGCCAAGGGCCCCACTTTGCCGTCCAAGTCCTTCCAATGTGAGGTGACACATGTCACCCTCCGTTGGTCCACAATGTTTTGTCCCTCGGAAAAATCAGCAAAAATTAAAAATGCCATAGCCGGAATTTTCCCTACGAAAGCTGTGGAAACGTTTCGTCGAAAAACGACTCCTATCGGGTGTTGTGTACAAATTTTGAAACTTGCCTAACTTAAGGCTCAATTATTATCGTGCGCCTCACGTACTACGGAAAATACGGTATAACATTCTTCCCTTAGAAACATTCGTCGAATGTTCCTTCTCGATCTCAAAACAAACACGCGTGCAGATAGCCTCCACTACTATACTTACGAAACCAAACATGCCACACCTGGCCATAAAAATAACATGCGCGCGAAAACCCAAATCCAAGCCAACAAGGAATCACCTCTGTTTATCACAAAAGTTCCCACCAAGGTCTAAAATATAATCCCTTCGCACCTTCATTTCTCAAAAGAAACGATCACACACGTTCACTTCTCCAACTCGTTGTACCATACCGAACACTCGAACTCTTTCTAGTATCCGTACCACACTTCAGCGTTTACGTTTTCCAACCGCGAGTTACTACCTCCAAACTTGGTCATCTTACTAACCTCGATTTCCTCTAAGGCCATTCTCGGCCTTCACGAACTGATTCTGGTCGAACGTATCCACGAACTCATACGATGGTCATCTAAACTTGGGCCTAGCACCCTCGTGACCCTACCACCTGGCGGGACCACCTGAGTGACCAGCGCCGAAGCAAAGCCGCGGATTGGCCCGCATGGCTCCAACCCGACCCATTGTCGCGCTGACTCTTGCTCCTCGACACGGAACAATCTTGCTAAATCATCATCACGACCGAACCGGGCCGTGATCGTGCCTACCGGGCACCTAGTGATACAAAATAAGAGAAAATCAGCGGAAATAAAAACATGAAAATGAATTTAGAGACAAAATAAATAAACAGGCCAAACAAAACCGTTGCCTCCATCATATATACATAAATACCCGAACAGTTATCCTTTTTACAAACCACCGCGCGATTACTCATGGACTTAAGAGTTTATATAACAACTATGACGGACAGGGCCATACCCTGAATGTACAAGAACCCTGCACTGTGGGTAACATACCAAAGATAAGCCTCAGGAACGAGCTTCCCAACACTGAAAGGTGATCCTAAGCGAGGATCGGCAATGCGATGTACCTCTACTGCGGCATGAACGCGGCCCGAAGGAGGTCGATCTAACAGTACCAAGTATGTGAAATCGTAAAAATCAGAATCGAAATCATAATTGTCACGACCGTTCGGGCCCGTGATCGTGTCTTACCGGCACCAGTAGTCATACATCGAGTAATCAGTGGAAATATAAAGCAAGACATGAACGATTTATAAAATAAGACACGCTTTATGTGAAAACATCGCTTTCGGCATACATATATAAACATGGTTTAGCGATTACATCCGACATCGCATAACATGACTACAGACCTCTAAGGAAATATACAACTATGGCTGGACAGGGCCCCGCCATACCCTGACTGTACAAAAAAATCTACAACGGGGAGATCATACCCAAAAGTAGAGCCTCGGAAAAGATGGAGCTCAGGCGCACGTAGAGATCCTAAGAATGTGGATCTAGCACTGCTTGCCACTGCGGCATGAACGCAGCCCGAAGGAGGTCGATAACAGTACTAAGTATATGAAAGCGTAAAATACTTAAATGAAACATATCATTTTAAAAAGCAGTTTGCAAGTATGTATGAAACAACGAGGAACGCGCATAGTGCACATCACAAACAAGAACATGATAGGTAAGCGTAATAGATCTTTTCTAGGCTGCGAATGATTCAAGCAGGCCACTCGCGTATTATCACTCTGCAAGCCTAATCACGGACTCGAGTCCGCAGGCCACTCACGTGGGCGCGTGAGGTATAACCCCGCATCGAGGGTAGCTACTCCTCGGCGTCTGGACTCGTTGTCGCGCATGGCCACATGACCGCATGAGGCATAACCCCGCATACTAACACGGAACTCGTAGCTCGCATAGGCCCCTGGACCGCATGAGGTATTCTCGAATCATGGTCCTGCATCGCTGAGTCTACCCGCATCGGAGGCGACTTAACCCGGTATCATCTCAAGAGGTGAGTGATGGTACACTAACATAACACCTTATCTATAAACAACATAAGCACAAGAATACTCTTTTCACAAGCGTTACAAGACACTAACACACGTAGCATCATATCATGTCTACTTATCAAACCATCTTATTATTCTTTTCACAATTCAATATAAGTCTGTTATAAACACATAGGCAACCTGTTTCTTTTATCAATCTTAAGTGGTTATACTTAACTTCCCATAAGGCTAGTATAACTCTTAAGCTTCTGTTTAAAAACCAATTAGTTCTCTTCCGTTAAAAATGATTCAGTATTCTTTTGAAATGCTTTCGGATCTTTATTATTGGGCTTAAGCGTGAGGCATCGTAAGTGTTATTCAAAGCTTAAGTAGTGAGGCATTCTGTAAGTATTATCGAGCTTAAGTCAAAGACATTGCCGTAGTTATATTTTAGTTAACACGTATGCGTCTACCGTACTATATATATTGTAAAATATCATGCTTTAGGAAGAATCACATACCTTCTCGTGAAAACCACTGCCGAGTTGAATATGTCGTGCGAGAGAGTCACCTATAATAGTCACAGATATCTATCAAAGACTACTCAAGGTCATTCTAAGCAGAGGGTTCACAATTCTACGGAAAGTCGGGCAAAGACTTCCCTACCGGTGAGTTATATAAGTCTCATGTGAAAGCAGTCCTATGTAATCTGATTTCATTATTCTTCTTTAAACCCTTCTACGTGGTATGATTCAATTCTATTCTGATATTCTTCTAAGTATTTATACTTATTCTTATACTACAAATGTAAGTATTCTCTAATTCAAAGAGGTTAGGATTAGTTACCTCGGTAAGCCCAATAATATCCTAGAAAAGTCGCGCTGAGCAAGGTTTTGCTCTAAGTTGTATGCTCGAGAAACCTTAGAAGTTCTTCACAACTTCTACTAAGTACTAAGGTATTTGGGCTAGGGTATTTTGGGCATTATAACAATACAAGAAGGCAACTTTTCTACCAAGGGAGGGGGTAGGTTTGGCTAGGCTGGGGGCCTCGGCCAAACTACTAGGCTAGAGGGTGTATTCGGCCAAGGGCCTTCACAAGGAGGGGAGGTGTTGGACGAAAAGGCTACAAAGGGAGAGGAGAGGATTTTCAAGACTTGGAAAGATTTGTGGATGAAGAACTCTTCATCTCTAAGGGGGTATTTATAGGTCAGAAGTGGCCAACCAACGGCCAAGATTAAGACAAGTGCAAGGCAAGTGTAGGGTGAGGATTAACTATACACAAATATCCTACCAACTCCTTGACTTGTGCAAGGCACAAAAACGTGTTCACCGTAGTCCAAATCGTCCAAATGGACGATTTCAAGTCCATCAATTGGAGGGTGACAAGTGTAAGCCCTTCCGTTGGTCCAAAATGTTTCGTCTCTCGGAAAAATCCGCAAAATTATAAATGGCATAGCGGAATTTACCCTACGAAAGTGGAAGCGTTTTCGTCGGAAAACTATTCGTTTTGTGAGTTGTGCCCAAAAAAATCGTCGAGCCTAAACTTTAAGGCTAAACTTTTTACGTATTCCCACGTACATACTGCAAATACGGTATAACATTCTCCTCCTTAGAAACATTCGTCCGAATGTTCCTTCCCAAAACGATTAACGATAAGATTCTTCATAACTTAAGCGATTGTAAATGCCACACACGCCACAGAGCAACACTTAGGTAGAAAGCGATAACGAAAATTTACAAGTAAGAAAGTGCATTACCCGGAGGTGTGGGGAATAGGTGAGATACTTACGCCTCATGTCCTCGCCGGCTTCCCGTCATCTCCTCCCGAGCTCGTTCATACAAGACTTTGCGGAAGCCACGCCCTTGGTCCGCAGACGCCTAACGACGATCGACTATCGCTATGGAATCTCTCATACGATAACCCCTCGGTCACTGGACATCGTCAATCGGGTGTACCAGATGGATCCCGATACATCTCCTCGGCATAGATCGTGAAAAACGGATGCGCGCCTCGGATCGGACGGCAGATTCAACTCATAGCAACCTTGCCTACCTGCGGACAATGCGAAGCGGCCCGATGTACCTGTGTGAGTTTCTTCTTCCCGAATCTCATCACACCCTTCATAGGTGACACCTTTAGGAAAACCCAATCATGAACCTCGAACTCAAGATGCCGACGACGATGATCTGCATCGACTTACATGACTCGGTATTAATACCGCTCTCGGATAAGCTTTACCTTATCCAGCACTGCTGTGTACCAAATCTGGTCCCACTAGCGCACTCGCCCATCGAACCAACCTATAGGCGATCTGCACTTCCTCCCATACAAGGCCTCATAAGGCGCCATCTGAATCTTTGGAGTGGTAGCTATTATTATACGCGAACTCAACTAGAGGCAAATGATCCTCCCAACTACCACCGGTCAATAACACAGGCTCGCAGCATATCCTCGAGTGCGGATGGTGCGCTCTGCCTTTCCATGCAATGCGTGGATGAAATGCGATTACTCGTGCTCACTGCGTCCTAAACCCTCTGGAAGGACCTCGAAGTTAGCCGTACCGGGCTCCACATGCGATATGATCAGTAGGGACTCCATGCGAACGACGATCTCGGATATAAAGTCGGCATAATCCTCGGTAGAAAAAGTCGTCTGACGGGAAGAAAGTGGGCTGATTTCGTCGACTGTCGACGATAACCCATATAGAATCATGTCTCCTCGAGTGCGAGGTAATCCCGTGATGAAGTCCATGTTGATTACCTCCCACTTCAGTCGGGATCTCAATGCGTCAGAACAAACCACCAGGCCTGCGGTGCTCTACCTCCACTGCGACAACACGGGCGGCGAGCTACGAACTGCGGCGTCCTCTTCAAGCCATCCCACCAATACAGATCTAAGGTCGTGGTACATCTTGGTCGACCGGATGGATGAAGTAACGCGACTGTGTGCTTCCAGAACCTGTTTGTGAAGTCACGAAACATCCGGAACACATGATGCGCCCTCAAACCTTAGCACCCCATGGTGCTACCTCAGCGACCCTTGCCCTGCGAAGAGTCGTATCACGATATCGAATCAAAGCCGGATCCTCGGCTGTTGCCTCTTCACCTCTCGGCGATGGAAGACTTCGGCAACCTCACGAACTCTAACCCCACTGCTATCGGAATCAATCAAGCGGACACGAGGCTCGCTAAGCGATGCAAATCACGAACCATGTCCCTCCTCTCTAGTGCACATCGATAGGCTCCCCATCGACCTACGACTAGAGCATCCGCCTGACATTGGCCTTCCGGTGGTACAGGATATCAACATCGTAATCCTTAAGCAACTCTAACCACCGTCTGCCGTAAGTTCGGCTCCCTCTGGTGAAGATATCTGGAGGCTCTTGTGGTGCGTATAAATATCCACGTGAACCCCATACAAATAGTGCCTCGGATCTTCAAAGCGTGAATTACAGTGCGACTCAAATCATGGGTGGGGTAGTTCCTCTCGTGTTTCTTGGTGTCGGGATGCGTATGCTATAACCTGCCATGCTGCATCAACACACATCCCAACCCGATGCCCGGCGTCACAATACACGACATAACCATCTGGACCGCTTTGGAAGAGTAAGAAGCAGGCGGTCGTCGGTCTCTTTTAGCAACCGGAAACCACGCTCACAAGCATCGGTCCATCGAAACTTGGCGCCTTACGAGTCGGCCCTAGTCAATGGTGCAGAGATAGAAGCAAACTTCTCTACGAACCGCCGATAATAACCTGCAAGGCCCAGAAAGCTGCGAACCTCTGTCGGAGTAGTAGGTCTAGGCCAAGTCCTGACTGCCTCGATCTTGGCCGTATCCACTCGAATGCCATCAGCCCCGACAATATGCCCAAGAAACGCCACTGAAGTCAACCAAACTCACATTTGGAAAACTTGGCGTACAACTGCTGGTCCCGAGAAGCGTCGGCCTGACCTCAAATGCTCGCATGCTCTTGCTCTGGCGAGAATAAACCAAGATATCATCGATGAACAATATCACAAGCGTGTCCAAAATGGTTTGAACACTCGGTTCATCACATCCATGAATACCGCCGGAGCATTAGTCAACCCAAAAGACATGACCACGAACTCATAATGCGTGCGGGTCTGAATGCGATCCTAGGGACATCCACCTCTCGACTACTTTTGATGATAGCGATCGCGGATCAATCTTGGAGAAACATCTCGCACCGCGAATGGTCGAACAAATCATCAATCACAGGAAGGGGTATCGTTCTTAATGGTCACCTTGTTGATTGCACTGTAATCAACACATGCGCGGCGTCGCCCTTCTTCTTCACGAACAATACGGCGCTCCCGGGGAGAAACACTAGGCACGATGAAGCCGCTTCTCCGGCAAATCTCTAAGGTGATCCTTGACTCTCTCGGCGGGTGCCGTTACGTAGGCGGAATGGAAATAGGCGAGTGTGCGCAATATGTCAATACAAAACTCAATCTCCCTCTCGGAGGATACGAGAGTCATCCGGAAACACGTGCGGGAACTCGTGACTCTTTGGGCGAAAATCTGGTACCGCAGCTTGATTATCAAACACCGACGAGATGGTAGATATACCCGCCTGCGCACCATCTTCCTAGCCGAGGTAGGAAATAAACCTACCTCGGCGTCTGAGTGCTCCCCTCCCACTCAACAACGGCTCCTCGAGCTGGAACCGCACTACTCTCTCTGCGGTCTACATTGGCGTAGCAAGAAGCCAATCCATCCCCATAATCACGTCGAAGTCAATCATCTCCAACTCTATCAAGTCGGCTAGGGTCCGACGACTGTAAATGGTCACAGGACAAGCTCTATATACCCGCCGAGCTACCACTGAATCACCCACTGGCGTAGCTACCTCGAAAGGATCTATGGACTCAGGCTCTATCCCTATCCTACTAGCAACAAGGGGAGATATATAGGACAGAGTAGAACCCGGATCTATCAAGGCATAAACATCAAACCCAGAAACTGATAAGGTACCTGTGACGACATCAGGTGAGGCCTCCTGATCCTGTCGGCTGGACAAAGCATAAATGCGGTTCTGAGGACCGCTAGCGAGACCCGAGCCACGACCTCTGCCGCGACCTGCTGACCCATGAGCACCCTGCCCTCCGGGGCGAGTAACTGTAGGAGATGATGAAGCGGCAACAGAACCTGAAGGCTGAGCCCTACCACCAGCGCTGCCCCCGGTCGGACAGTCCCTCGCAAAGTGACCCTGCTGGCCACAACTGTAACAAGCTCCAAAAGTAGTACCACACTTCCCGTAATGGGATCTACCGCATCGGCCACACTGGGGGGGTGGTCCCGATCGGCCAGTACCTCTGCTACTCTGGACGTCTGAAGCCCTGGGGCCCTGGTCTGCCCTCGAAAACTCTGGCTGTGCTGAGGACGGTGCAGGAGTGCTCTGAGCTGGCTGTGGTGCGAATCTAGACTGCTGCTGAGGCCGCCCACCACGATAACCACCAGAAGACCCTCCCGTCCTGGCCTTCTTCTGCTGCTGTCTGTCCACTCGTCGACCTCTGCGCTCGTCGCATCCAAGGCGTGAGCCTGCATGCGGGTAATGTCCATACGGTGGAGAAACACCCGCACATGACTCGGCCATATAGTCGTCTAGCCCGGTGACATAGCGGTGCACCCTATCCTCCATATCTGCTACCAATGCTGGGACATATCGAGCCAATGAATCAAACTCGACATTGTACTCCCTGACAGTGCGTCCTCTCTGCCTCAGTAGTAAAAATCTATCAGCCCGCGCCCTCCTCATCTGTGGAGGCAAGAAGTGAGTGAGGAAAGCCTCTGAGAACTCATCCCAAGTAGCTGGGGACGTACTCTCCGGGATAACTCCCATGATCAAACCAATCATTGCGGTATCACGCGACGGCCGAACCGAGTCACAGACTCTGTCTCGAGGCCTTGATCACCTCATGATCCTCTGAAGGCGACGGATGAACTCCTGCGGATCATCCTCCGGCCTCGACAGTAAAACTCGGCGGGCTACAACTCAAGAAATCTCGTAGCCTCAAACTATACGCCTCGGGTGTACCACGGTGCGGCCGTGCTGAGCTGAGCCAGGCTGCCGCATCCGGCCTCTCTCCGTGTCGGGCCACAACTTTAGCCAATAGTGGGCCATCTCCTTGTACCCTAACTCCTCCGTCCCGGTGTGGGGCGGGAGGTGTGGGTCTTGTGGTCTCTTTGGGGCGGCGTCATAGAACTTCGTAGTCTCGGTATAGGCTGGGCACGAGCCCTCGTGACTCTGGGTGTCTCGCTAGCGACTCCTTTGCCTTGCCATACGGGCGGGTCGCCTTACGTGGAGGCATAAGCATACGGAAAGGAATACATTAGAGGGGTCCAACCTACAACACAGCTCTAAAGCACGATCTCAGAATGAGAAGAATGGAAACCAATCCTAAATATCTTATACCTCCTGATTATTGGTGTGGTGCACAACACACCGATAATCAAGACTCTACTAGATACGATGCGTAGACACTTTCCGAGGATTAATCGCTCGATACCACTTTTGTCACGACCCGTTCGGGGCGTGGATCGTGCCTTCTGGGCACCAAGTAGTCATACATCAGTAATCGGCGGAAATATAAAGCAAGACATGAAACAGTTGATAAAATAAGACACAGTGTATGTGAGAAAACATCGCCTTTCGGCATACATATATAAACATGGTTTAGCAGTTACATCCGACAACATACAACATGACTCTGAACCTCTGAAATATACAACTATGGCGGGACGGGGCCCGCCATACCACTGGATACAAAAGCGATCTACAACGGGGAGATCATACCCAAAGTAGAGCCTCGGAAAGATGGAGCTCCCGACACCAACGTAGAGATCCTAAGAATGTGGATCTAGCACTGCTTGCCCTTACTGCGGCATGAGCAGCCCCCGAAGGAGGTCGATAACAGTACTAAGTATATGAAGCGTAAAATACTTAAATGAAACATATCATTTTAAAAACAGTTTTGCAAGTATGTATGAAACAACGAGGAACGCGCATAGTGCCACATCACAAACAAGAGCAACAATAGGTAAGCGTAATAGATCTTTTCTAGGCTGCGAATGATTGAGCGGGGGCCACTACGTATTATCACTCTGCAAGCCTAATCACGGACTCCGAGTCCGCATAGGCCACTCACGTGGGCCGCATGAGGTATAACCCGCATCGAGGGTAGCTACTCCTCGGCATCCTGGACTCGTTGTCGCGCATGGCCACATAGACCGCATGAGGCATAACCCGCATACTAACACGGAACTCGTAGCTCCGCGTAGGCCCCTGGACCCGCGTGAGGTATTCTCGAATCATGGTCCTGCATCGCTGAGTCTACCCGCATCGGAGGCGACAACCCGGTATCATCTCAAGAGGTGAGTGATAGTACACTAACATAACAGCTTATCTTTAAACAACATAAGCACAACAAGAATACTCTTTTTCACAAACGTTACAAGACACTAACACACATAGCATCATATCATGTCTACTTATCAAACCATCTTATTATTCTTTTCACAATTCAATATAAGTCTATTATAAACACATAGGCAAACTTGTTTCTTTTATCAATCTTAAGTGGTTATACTTAACTTCCCATAAGGCTAGTATAACTCTTAAGCTTATTTAAAAACCAATTAGTTCTCTTACATTAAAAATGATTCAGTATTCTTTTAAAATGCTTTCAGATCTTTATTATTCAGGCTTAAGCCGTGAGGCATTGCCGTAAGTGTTATTCAGGCTTAAGCCGTGAGGCATTGCCGTAAGTATTATTCAGGCTTAAGTCAAAGACATTGCCGTAGTTATATTTTAGTTAACACGTATGCGTCTAGTACTATATATATTGTAAAATATCATGCTTTAGGAAGAATCACATACCTTCTCGTGAAAACCACTGCCGAGTTGAATATGTCGCGCAGAGAGTCGACCTATAATAGTCACATATATCTATCAAAGACTACTCAAGGTCATTCTAAGCAGAGGTTCACAATTCTACGGAAAGTCGGGCGACTTCCCTACCGGTGAGTTATTGTTATACCGTATTTCCGCAGTATGCGTGGGGCGTCGTAGAAAATTTGAACTTGAGAAAGTAGCTTGGCGAAATTTATTTGTGCACAACACCCGATTAGAGTCGTTTTTTGAAACGCTTTCTGACTTTAGGGAATTTCCGGCTATGTCATTTTTAATTTTTGCGGATTTTTCCGAGAGGCGAAACATTTTGGACCAACAAGAGGCGCCACTTGGCACCTCTCATTAGTGTGATAGAGTGGACGAAATGGTGACTATTTTGTCAAGTAGTTGGTAGGATATTTTGTGTGTAGTTGGTTAAGGTGCACTTGGCAAGATCTTGGCCTACACTTGCCTTGCACTTGGCAAGATCTTGGCCATTGGTTGGCCTTTGCTAGACTATAAATACCCCCTTTTGAAGACTAATTCATCCACAAATTGCCTAAGTCTTGAAAGCTTCTTCCTCCCCTTAGTGTAGTGCCTTGGCGAGAGCCCTCTTCCCCTTGGCGAGAGTTCCCCTGAGTGGGGTAGGCCGAGGGCTAGCCACCCCTCCGGGGTGCTAGCCGTGGTACCCACTAGCCTAGTTGCTTTTATAATACCCTCTCTTGGTAGAAATACTCTCGAAAGTATTGTTATAATGCCCAAATTACCGTAGCCGTATACCTTGTAGTATTCTAAGGTTATACTTATCTGAAAAGCCGTAAATACTATTATACTTCCCTTAGTCACAAAAACCGAAACCCTAAGGAAAATCTCCAGTTAGTTGGAGTATTAAGTAGAAGTTGGTTAGAACTTCTAAGGGTTGGTTGGAGCGGGTTGGAGACACAGTAGGAGCTAAACCTTGCTCAGGATCGACATTTAAACTCGGATAATTATGGGCTTATCGAGGTAAATATCTTGTCCCTCTATTGTAATTGGAAATTACATGATTGTTAGACTATATAGTTGAAGTATACTATATATATAGAATGAACGTTGTTGTCGGCAATGTCTTTGGACTTAAGCCCGAATAATAAGAAACCTTTTGAAGAAAGTCTTGTTGTATTTACATAGGGTGTATTCTGATGAGACTTGTGTAGCTTTTACGTAGAGTAGAATTGTACCCGTTCGGGTTAGTTGTATAACCCCTGGTTGGCTTGGTAGCGGCCTCGATAAAGGAGGAGATTTCTGTTGTTGCGGGAGAGTCTTGCCAATTTTACGTAGAATGTTCTCTGAAGGGATCTAAATGTTAATAAGCGCGCGTGGCCTTATAGGTTGAAGTACTACGTGTGGCGCGATCTGCGGCTAAGGAGTAGCCGGTTTGAGTACTTGGAGCGTTTTGCTATTAGTCGATACTCGTCACGAGGTATGTGAACCTCTTCCTATCTCTTCTAGCATGATATGTGTGAACTATGTAGTACGGTAGACGCACATGTGCTAAATGTATTTGATTGGTTTAAAACATAAAGTGTTATAACGGCTTTATGGGCAGTCGGTTATAATGACTTTATGTTGGTAGAAGATACTTGTGGTTTTAAAAGGTAGCGGTTTGAACTATAAGCGGCTTGTTATGTGTTAATAAAGAACTTGAAGTATTTCAAAAGATTTTTGAATCATTTTGAAAGAAGAAGTAATACTTGGTTTTGAAAACTTAAGAGTTATACTAGCTTTATGGGAAGTTAGGTATAACGGCTTAAGAATGTTTCTTGATTTGAAATCGAGAATGTGTATCGACAAACCACTGCGGCGTTAATAAAAGGAAATGTTTGACAGATTAAGTATTATTAAAACCGGTAGAAACTTCCATCCGCATAGAAGCTAAGATGAGACAAAATGATATTTCCTAGATCACTATTGCGTAATAAGATTGTTATAAACAAGAATATCCTACTCACATATAAGACTTATGTTTCTCAGTTGTTTAAAAGAGAATTATATTCTTAAATGAATAAGACTATGAACTACTAAACCTTTCTAAAATAAGAACGTGAATATTTGAAATTAGGCAAACTTGGGCGTTTGGAAAATAATGTTGTTACTTGATTTTACAAAGGTAAGTGTTTTAGTTTATTTAAAAGACAGATCCTCTATTTTATACTACGGGTATTGTGTGACTTATGTGAAAGCAACGGATCTTTTAAAAGATTTAATGTATGAAGTACTTTGGGGTAGATACGAACTTGTTAGCTTAAAGTACCTTGTGTGAATAACTTGATTGTGTTGGTTTGAGATAGCCTTGTAAATACTTTCTTGTTGATGTGATAAGTGAAAATGTTAGGATGCTACGTGTGTTAGTATCTTGTGTGATCGTGATGTAAGGGGTCATTAAGGTTGTGCTTACGTTGTTAAGCGTTAAGCGTTGTACTATTATTGTATCACATACCCTTTGACTTATTATACAGGGCTTGCCACCCTTGACGCGGGTCTTTCACGGCTATGCGGTCCTCGTGACTACGCGAGCGCGGTAGCTCGAGGATTGATCATTAGGGTGTTTAGCCCGACGCGGGGATTCCCTATGCGATGCTGAGACTATGCGGTCTTTTGAGACTATGCGGGTTGCGGGAGCTCAGGCGGATACCGAGGTTAGGCGCCCCGATCACGGGGTATACCTCGGTGATGCAGGACCATGATTCGAGAATACCTCATGCGGTCCGTGTGTGACCTATGCGGGCTGCGAGAGTTCGAGGATAGACGCGACATTGATATTGCGGGCGAGTGGCGGCCGATCATGTAGTGCGGTCTAGAAAGACCTCGGGATACGGTTTGTGGTATTTTTAGTGCGTGGGTCTTAGTAGTCGGCTATGCCTTCGTACTTGCCGTGCGGTTTTATTGTGATGACTTTGAGGCGTGAGTCACGACTTGACATATTGCTTATTTGTTGTGAGCGTAGTTTGCTTATCATACATGTCTCTGCTTTATAGACTATTATGATTTCATTTCTGATATTTTTAGTTTCACATACCTAAACTGTTGTCTTGACCTCGCCCGAAGTGCGTTCATGCCGCAGTTGAGGTACACGATCGTTGATCCTAGCTCTCGTGGTCACGATTTAGCGTTTGGGAAGCTCCGTTTCTCGGAGGCTTATCGATGGTATAGTCCCCGTCGTAGTAAGTGTTTACATTCGGGGGTTTGGCGGGCCTGTTCGCCATTGTTGTCATATCATTCTTAAGTCTGTAATCTTGTTGTGGGCGGGGTTTGTAAAAAGGATTAAGCTGCTCATGTTGAAAAAGTTGTTATTTACATATACGCGAAAGGCAAGTCTTTCTCAGTTATTGTTTCATATTTCATAATATGTCTTGTATCGTTTATGTTCGTGATTACTGCGATGTTGTATCACCAGGGTGCGGGGTAGGCACGATCCACGGGCCGGAATCGGGTCGTGACAAAAGTGGTATCGAGCGATTAATCCTCGGAAAGTGTCTGATCGTATCGATGAAGTCTTGATTATCGGTGTGTTGTGCACCACATCAATAATCGAGGAGGCTATAGGGTATTTAGGATTGGTTTCTATTCTTCTCACTCGAGATCGTGCCTTAGAAATTTGTGTTGTAAGTTGGACCCTCACGAAATTATTTCCTTATCATTATGCCTCGCGTAGGCAAACCGGGCCGGGAGGCGCGCAAGCGGCGGAGGCTGAGTAGAGTTGAGAGGGTTACGAGGCACAGGCCCAATCATCACCCGAGTTAGGTGCTTCATTCGGGATTTCTGCGACATCACTAGCCCGATAAAGTTTAGCACGGCGGCGATTCCTCTGCGGCCATGATATTTGAACCTTCATCACGACCGAGAGCAGAGAATATGGATTGCAAAGGCGACCTGTTACTAGCTATGGATTTAACTACGGAGAGTATACCGATGTACCGCGAGTCTTGATGAATATCAACGAGAGGTTGTGCAAGTAGTTCTTGATTAGGCGAGCATGGCACGCGTGCGAGCTTATACGGCGGCGTAGAAGCGTAGAGATCGACGGGTTAACGAGGGCGAAGAGGGCGAGCGGCAAGGTCCTTTGGTAACTTTGGAGGCGAGTCACCTCACGTGATTTGATTATGCACATCCACAATGCGGAGTGGTCTTCCACGGATTTCGGGGCGTTCGGGTATGCACGGGAGTTGGTTAGAACTCGCAGCTTCCGTTCGCATTTTGGCGGGCGCCATTCAGGGAATGTCGTCTTTTAGTTAATGCTTGTTGTACTGCGGCCGTCGAGGGCCATGTGTCGAATGGGTGACCTAGTAGGAGGACCTTGCCTTGATCGCGGTGGGTAGTTCGTCACCTTCCTTAGCTATCGCCTACAGGCGAGTTTGATTAGAACGACTAAGAGTGAAGCGATAGATATAGATATATCTTTAACCCTCTAGAGATCTGTATGTGTGATAAGGTGAGTATACCTTAAGTGCTATGTTCTGATAGCCGTGTGTTAGTCGTGATTAGACCATGGTTGTTTAACCGAGTAAGATTTTGGGGGATAGAGAAGGTGTGAGCCTTGGAGCTTTACGTAAAGACCTTGGAGGTGAGGCCATCTCGAGAAAGGTGTAATGTTATGTTTGACCCTTATCGGAAGTGCATAGTGCACGTGAGTTATGTTGGGATAGGTCCTAGTAATGTGGAACGAAAGGGGGTAGTTGAGCTAAGAAGACCGCTAGGTTTTCGAAACGTGATTAGTGAGATTGTTCCGATCGGAGCTAGTATTGTGCGCGTTGCCGGGTCGGGTTGAGGCCACGTTGCGGGTCAACCCGCGGTAGGTTTGGTGGTGGGGTCAGGTTGTGGTGGTCCCTTGTGTTAGGGTTGTGAGGGTGTTAGGCCCAAGTTTAGTTGACGTCACGAGTTCGTGGACGTTCGACGATGGTTGGGCCGGCGAGGTCACCGTGTTGTCTAGCAAAGACCGTGTACTCGGCAGAGGTTATGCGAGATGATATATCAGAAAAGTCTGTAATGGTGCACGAGGTGCCTACCTTCACCTTATGTCAGACAGTGGAGCCAGGTTGCAGTGTTTCTTTCGGAGGTTTTACGAGCAAGGTTAGGAACTCGAGTAAGTCTCGAGATCACATTCGCCTGGGCGATGTTTGATTTTGAGGATAGTTGCGAGAATTGTTGTCTCGGTTGAAGGAGTGTTTAAGCTACCATTTCGTTGTTCGGATGTCGCCTTATGAAGCCTTGTAGGGCGGATGTGCGAGTCGCCGTCGATTGGTTCGATGTTGGCGTGATTGAGATAGTTGGTTCAGCTTGTTCAGCAGATATGGATAGAGTAAAGCTTGTCTAGAAGAGGTTCGCGGCAGAGAAATCGTATGGATAATCGGCGATGACGCAGAGTTTAGGTTGACGGTCGATCTTCTTGAAAGCACCACCCCGGGTGGAGTGTGACGAAGTTTGGAAGACAGAGGAACTTAGCCCAGTTACTTTGGGCCGTTGAGTCCATGTGAAGAATAGGCGCGTTGCCTATATGTTAGCTTTTGCCGTCCGACTTAGGAGGCGATGTCCGATCTTCATTATTGTTATGATCGGAAAGTATCGGAGGTCCATCCAGAGTGTTCCCGATTAATGATGACCACGTTAGAGATAGTAACCGAGTTTGAAGCAAGCGATATCAAGAGTTTGGGTGCACGGCAGATGATCGCATACATCCGGCACCATTTGTTGGGTCGCTCGAGAAGGTTTATGCCTCGGGCAAAGTGACAAAAGTGGTATCATGTGGTATGAATTCGAGTGTACGAGAAAGTGCGACACGTAAGGGAAGAAGCGGCGTGTATGGCGGCGTAGATGTGATCATTTCTTTTGTGTGGAGAAAGCAAGGAAGTATATTTTAGACCCGTGAGAAGTGTTTTGTGGTGATGATTAGAGGTGTTTTTCCTCGTGGACTTGGATGTAATTATTTTGCGCAGTTGTTTCTGTGGCCATCAGGGCGGGATTGTTTCGTAAGTATGGTAGTGAAGACTATCTCGGGCGCACGCTTGTTTTGAGACTTAGAAGGAACATTCGACGAATGTTTCTGGAGGGGAGAATGTTATACCCGTATTTCAGTATGTACGTGGGGCGCACGTAGAAAATTTGAACTTGAGAAAGTAGCTTGGCGAAATTTATTTGTGCACAACACCGATTAGAGTCGTTTTTCGAATAAACGCTTTCTGATTTTCGTAGGGAATTTCCGGCTATGTCATTTTTAATTTTGCGGATTTTTCCGAGAGACGAAACATTTTGGACCAACAAGAGGCGCCACTTGGCACCCTCTCATTGGTGGCGATAGAGTGGACGAAATGGTGACTATTTTGTCAAGTAGTTAGTAGGATATTTTGTGTAGTTGGTTAAGGTGCACTTGGCAAGATCTTGCCCTACACTTGCCTTGCACTTGGCAAGATCTTGGCCATTGGTTGGCCTTTGCTAGACCTATAAATACCCCTTTGAAGACTAATTCATCCACAAATTGCCTAAGTCTTGAAAGCTTCTTCCTCCCTTAGTGTAGTGCCTTGGCGAGAGCCCCTCTTCCCTTGGCCGAGAGTTCCCACAGTGGGTAGGCCGAGGTAGCCACCCCTCCTCAGGGTGCTAGCGTAAGTACCCACTAGCCTAGTTGCTTTCGTATAATACCCCTCTCTTGGTAGAAATACTCAAAGTATTGTTATAATGCCCAAATTACTGTAGTGATACCTTGTAGTATTCTAAGGTTATACTTATACGAAAAGCCGAAATACTATTATACTTCCTTCCATCACAAAAACCGAAACCCTAAGGAAAATCTCCACGCTTAGTTGGAGTATTAAGTAGAAGTTGGTTAGAACTTCTAAGGGTTGGTTGGAGCGTTGAGCACACGGAGTGAGCTAAACCTTGCTCAGGATCGACATTTAAACTCGGATAATTATGGGCTTATCGAGGTAAATATCTTGTCCTCTATTGTAATTGGAAATTACATGATTGTTAGACTATATAGTCAAGTATACTATATATATAGAATGAACGTTGTTGTCGGCAATGTCTTTTTACTTAAGCCTGAATAATAAGAAACCTTTTCGAAATAAGAGTAATGAACTTTATTTACATAGTACTGTATTACAGTAGACTTGTGTAGCTTTTCTGTGGAGGAGAATTGTACCCGTTCGGGTTATATTTGTAACCCACCCCTGGTTGGCTTGGTAGCCGCCTCGATAAAGCGAGGAGATTTACGCCGCATGGGGAGTCTCGAATTTTCTCAGAGAATGTTCTCACGGGGATCTAAATGTTAATAAGCGCTGTGGCCTTATAGGTTGAAGTACCACGTGGCGCGATCATCGCAAGGAGTAGCCGACGGTTTGAAGTCTTGGAGCGCTTTTGCTATTAGTCGATACTCGTCGCGGTATGTGAACCTCTTCCTATCTCTTCTAGCATGATATGTGAACTATGTAGTACTAAGAGACGCATACGTGCTAAATGTATTTGATTGGTTTAAAACATAAAGTGTTATAACGGCTTTATGGGAAGTTAGTTACGATGACTTTATGTTGGTAAGAAGATACTTGTGGTTTTTAAAAGGTAACTGGTTTGAACTATAACTGGCTTGTTATGTGTTAATAAAGAACTTGAAGTATTTCAAAAGATTTTTGAATCATTTTGAAAGAAGAAGTAATACTTGGTTTTTGAAAACTTAAGAGTTATACTAGCTTTATGGGAAGTTAGGTATAACGGCTTAAGAATGTTTTACTGATTGAAATCGAATGTATCGACAAACCACTGCGAAGCGTTAATAAAAGGAAATGTTTTGACAGATTAAGTATTATTAAAACCGAGAAACTTCCATCCGCATGTAAGCTAAGATGAGACAAAATGATATTTCCTAGATCACTACGTTATTAATAAGATTGTTATAAACAAGAATATCCTACTCACATATAAGACTTATGTTTCTCAGATAGTTAAAAGAGAATTATATTCTTAAATGAATAAGACTATGAACTACGAAACCTTTCTAAAATAAGAAACGTGAACATTTGAAATTAGGCAAACTTGGACGTTTGGAAAATAATGTTGTTACTTGATTTTACAAAGGTAAGTGTTTTGGTTTATTTAAAAAAGACAGTCACTCTATTTTATACTACGGTATCATGTGACTTATGTGGAAAGCAACTGATCTTTTAAAGATTTAATGTATGAAGTACTTTGGGGTAGATACTCGAACTTGTTAGCTTAAAGTACTTGTGGAATAACTTGATTGTGTTGGTTTGAGATAGCCTTGTAAATACTTTCTTGTTGATGTGATAAGTGAAAATGTTAGGATGCTACGTGTGTTAGTATCTTGTGCGATCGTGATGTAAGGGGGTCATTCCGGTTGTGCTTACGTTGTTAAAGCGTTAAGCCCGTTGTACTATTATGGTATCACATACCCCTTTTACTTATTATACCGTGGGCTTGCCACCCTTGATGCGTGTCTTTACGGCCTATGCGGTGCTCGTGACTATGCGAGCGGTAGCTCGTGATTGATCATTCCGGTGTTTAGCCCGACGCGGGATTCCCTATGCGTCCTGGCTGAGACTACGCGGTCTTTTGAGACTACGCTGGTCATGCGGGAGCCCAGGCGGATACCGAGGGTTAGCCGCCTTCGACGCGGTATACCTCGGCGATGCGGGACCATGATTCGAGGAATACCTCTACGCGGTCCGTGCGTGACCTACGCGAGTGCGAGAGTTCCGGGATGACGCCGCATCGATATTGCGGGCGAGTGGCCACTTCGGACATGTGCGGTCTAGAAAGACCCTGGATACGCTTTGTGGTATTTTTGGTGCGTGGGTCTTAGTAATCGGCCATGCCTTCGCACTTGCCCCGCACGGTTTTATTGTGATGACTTTGAGGCGTGAGTCCCGACTTGACACGATCGCTATTTGTTTGAATCGTAGTTTGCTTATCATACATGTCTCCGCTTTATAGACTATTATGATTTCATTTACTGATTTTTAGTTTCACATACTGCACTTGTTGCAATCGACCTCTTCTGGGGCCATGCTCATGCCGCAGTTGAGGTACACCGCCGTTGATCCTAGCTCGTGGTCAGCGTTTGGGGAAGCTCCGTTTCTCCGAGGCTTATCGGTGTATAGTCCTGTAAGTAGTAGTGTTTACATTCGGGGTTTGGCGGCCCTGTTCCGCCATTGTTGTCATATCATTCTTAAGGTGCGTAGTACCAAAGTGTGGTTTGTAAAAAGGATTAAACTGCTCATGTTGAAAAAGTTGTTATTTACATATATGCCAAAGGCAAGTCTTTCTCAGATTATTGTTTCATATTTCATAATATGTCTTGTATCGCTTTATGTTCACTGATTACTGATGTTGTATCACTAGGGTGCTCCGGTAGGCACGATACGGACTTAATCGGTCGTGACGCTTATATAAGTTCATCAGAAAACGATCCTATGTAAATACGCTTTGATTATTCTTCTTTAAACCCTTCATCAGGTAATAGCTCAATTCTATTCGTGATATTCTTCTAAGTATTTATACTTATTCTTATACTACAACAAAGTAAGTATTCTAATTCAAAAGAGGGTTAGGATTAGTTACCTGGTAAGCCCAATAATATCCTAGAAAAGTGGCACTGAGCAAGGTTTTGCTCCTAAGTTGTATGCTCCAGAAACCTGGAAGTTCTTCACAACTTCTACTAAGTACTAAGGTATTTGGGCTGTGGTATTTTGGGCATTATAACAATACAAGAAGGCAACTTTTCTACCAAGGAGGGGGTAGGTTTTGGCTAGGCTAGGGGGCCTCGGCCAAACTACTAGGCTAGAGGGGTGTATTCGCCAAGGGCCTTCAAGGGAGGGGAGGTGTTGGGCGAAAAGGCTACAAGGAGAGGAGAGGATTTTCAAGCCGTGGAAAGATTTGTGGAGGAAGAACTCTACATCTCTACGGGGGTATTTATAGGTCAAGACGTGGCCAACCAATGGCCAAGATTAAGACAAGTGCAAGGCAAGTGTAGGGTGAGGATTAACTATACACAAATAGTCCCACGCCCACAACATTAATCCGCCTGAATACCTTCCTCACCGCCTACAGCCTATGATATGATAACAACAAGATAGAAATCCACCCGGGAAAGATACCCGCAGCTACGTGATCGGCCAAGACGTCTGTGCGGAACAAATAAGACAACATTCCAACGAAAGATACCCGCTACACATCGCGGTCGGGCAGGGTCCAAAGTGAAACAATAAGACAACATTCAAATAGAAGCATACCTGCGGCGCTACGCGCATCGTGGTCGGTGATGTCCAAAGGGAAACAATAAGACAACAAAGACGGTGAATCAAAGTGGGAAGTATATCTGCCAAGGCTACTTTGATCGTGTCGCATGTCCAAAGTGATTTAACAAAGTAACGCTATCAACGCGAACGCACTGAATTTCTCCGCCATCACAAGACGCTCCAAGTAAGTTCTCAACAAGTCAATCCCACCCTCCATCGCAGAGAGACGCCAGAGAGCAAAACACAATCTTTCACAACAAAGGCTATCACAACAAGCATAGCAAATTTCACAACAACAAAGATAGACAAATTTCTACAACAATGAAGATAGCAATTTCAGCACAATCCCAAAGTACTTTTCATTTATGCCAAAAGTCCGGTTTAACTCAGTACTACGACAAGTAAATTCTTTTAAAGAGATCTTATTCTTTTCTAAAAGTCACCCGACACCGTAGTATAAAAATAGAGTGACTTATATCTTTTAAGTAAACCAAAACAACTTCCATACTTTCCTTTTAAAACCAAATTAAGGCAACACCATGCCTTCTTTTTTTTTGACCAAAACACTTTTCTTTTTAAAGTCAAGTTACCACATTAAAACCAATGATAAAACCTTTCTTTTTGTTTTCATAAGGTCGTTATAACCAACTTCCCATAAAGTTAAAGTTATACACCTTATGTTTTAAAACCATTTTAAGACAACACAATGCCTTTCTTTTCCTAAAGTTCCATTTGCCTAATTTCAAATACACAAGTCTTTTTGAAAAGTTCATAGTTCAATGTCTTAATCTATTTTAAAACAATCGAGTAACATATGCCTTAGGCGAGTAGGTTATTCTTGTTCATAATCAATCTTATTAGCGACCATGATCTAGAAATGTAATATCATTTTGTCTCATCTAGCTTCTATGCATGGAGGTTTCTACTGTTTTAATAATACTTAATTATTCAATACATTTCCTTTATTAACGCCGCAGTTGGTTTGTCGATACACATTACGATTTCCAAATCAAGAAACATTATTCCTTCCAAAACCAAGTACTCATTACTCACGAATGAGGTTTCACACAAACATCCATATTAAGTCAAGTCTCTTAACTTCTAAACCATTAAACCATTCTTTTTATCTCTCTTAAGGCGTTACACCTAACTTTTCATAAAGTCGTATAACTTTTATGTTTTCAAACCAAGTATACACTTCTTCCAAAAAGGTTTCTTAATCTCTTAGAATACTTCGTTCTTTTTACATCAAGTCGGTTATAAGTCAAATCAGCTTATCTTTTAAAACCACAAAGCATTTCTCATTTACATGTAGTTGTTATAACCAACTTCCCATAAAGCCGTTATAACACTTTATGTTTAAAGGCAATCAAATACATTTAACACATGTACGCTCACCGTATCACATAGTTATACACATATCATGCTAGAACAGATAGAAGAGGTTCACATACCTCGCGACGAGTATCGACTAATAGCAAAACGCTCAAGTACTCAAACCGCTCGCTACACTCTCGCCGCGGATCACTCCACACGTAGTACTACAACTCATAGAGGCCACAAAGCGCTATTAATATCTTTAGATCCCGACGAGAATATTCTGCGTAAAATTCGGCAAAGACTCTCCCCGCAATAAACAGAAATCTCCTCTCTATCGAGGTTGGCTACTAAGCCAACCGGGGGTTAACACGCCTAACCTGACGTGTACAATTCTACTACACGCATGTTACACAAGTTCATCAGAATACGCCCCATGTAATTACGTCGGGCTTCTTCTTTAAATTCAGCTTAAGTCGCAAGACATCACAGACAATTATAATGTTTAGTTCTATATATAGTATACTTCAACTATATATTCCTACAACATGTAATTTCCAATTACAATAGAAGGTCAAGAGTGTTTACCTCGATAAGCCCAAAATTATCCGAGTTTAAATGTCGATCCCGAGCAAGGTTTAGCTCTTGCAAGGCGCCCGACCGCTCCAACCAACCCTTAGAAGTTCTAACCAACTTCTACTTATAACTTCAACTACGGGTGAAGATTTACTTAGGGTTTCGTTTTTGTGATCGAGGGAAGTATAATAGTATTTTTAAGGCTTTTGTACAAGTGTAACTTTGGGAATACTACAAGGTATTTGGGCGAAGGTATTTGGACATTATAACACTACTGGAGAGTATTTCTATACCACAAAAGGGGGTATTTATACGAGACAACAAGGCTACAGTGGGGTACCTCGGCCAGTGGCACCACAAAGGGGGAGGGGAGGCCTCGCCAAGACTCTCAAAGGAGGGGGGGGGGGGAGATTTGGACCAACTCAACACTAACGGGGGAGGGATATATAACACTTAGAAAAACATTTTTGGATGAAGAAAGTTCATCACTAAGATGGGTATTTATAGGTCAAGGGAAGGCCAACCAATGGCCAAGATGAAGACAAGTGCATAGCAAGTGTAAGGCCAAGATTTAGCCATGTGCTACCTTATCCATCTACACAAAAATATCCTACCTAACCCTTGACCAAAATTTCACACCAAAAACGCAAGACTTAGCCCAATGCCGCGTCCAACCTCTTTTCCAATGTGAGGGTGACATGTCACCCTCCCGTTGGTCCAAAATGTTTCGTCTCTAAAAATCCGCAAAAATTATTAATGACATAGCCGAATTTTCCTTCGAAAGTCGTGGGAAATGTTCGCCGAAAAACGACTTTTCGGTGTTGTGTACAAATTTCGAAACTAGCCAACTTTAAGGCTCAAATTGTATACGACGCCCTCACGCATACTGGAAATACGGGTATAACATTCTCCTCCTAGAAACATTCGCCGAATGTTCCTTCTCGAAACGTATAACGAAGAAGTTCTACTAACAAGTTGCCAACGCCACACCGCCACTAAATATCACATCGCTCTCTTCCTTCCTACTCGTCGTGCCTCTTCTGACACTTGAACTCTTCTAGTATAATGCATTCACACTTCGGGCCATCGCTTGCTTCCCAATACTTTGGAGTCACAACCTCCAAACTTGGTCATCTTACTAGCTTCACTGCCTTCACGATCCGCTCGTCGAACATATCCACGAACTCATACGATGGTTATCTAATCATGGGCCTAGCGCCTCGTGACCCTACCACTGGCTGACCACCTGCAGCTGACCCCACTTTGAAACCGGCCGCGGGTTGGCCCTCAACATGTCCCCAACCCGACCCACTTACGCATCACGCTCTTGTTCCCCGATCCGGAACAATCTTACCTCTACAGGTCATGAAAGCTCCCACTTCCATTTTGACACTACCTGTGGAAATTTTCCCACAATTACTCTACGTATGATAATACATTCGACAAAGATCACCCGCAAGATCTTGTGCTCAAGACGGCCTACATCTAAGGTCTCAACTGTATTCTAAGGTTCATCATTTCTCACCCCAGCTTACCCTTTTTCACTAACTGTTTCTAAATCACATTTTAGCACAAAGCTATCCTAACATAACACTAAACACATCATCACAACATCAATACATACAAAACTCTAGAGGTTAAGGATATACGAAAATAGGCTATTCGAGGACCGCTAAAATCGGGAACTTCCACCGCGACCTACCGTGGCCCGCCGTGTATGAACATCCCGCCTCGACTATGGAGGTGAAGAACCCGCAATCGATCCGTAGTCTGGTTATCCTACCGGGCTACACCAGTCGGACAATTTCTCCCAAATGGCCTCTGGCCGCATGTAAAACAAACTCTGACTAGCACGACACTCCCCACCGTGGAGTCTACCACGCGGTCACAACGAGGTAGGGTGGCTTCACCGGCTAACACTCTCTCGCTTCTCTCGAAAATCAACCTGGAGCCCCGACTGCCTCAATACTTGGTGCTCAAGATTGTGAGCACCACTCAGATCGGGAGGCGCATAACTATTCACTGGCCGAGGCAGTTCGCCGAAAGTCACCAAAGGACCTCATTGCTCGCCTCTTCACCGACCTTGGTTATTTCGCCGATTTCTCCGCCTCACCTCCAAGTGCATAAGCTCGCATGCGCAATGTCCATGCCCTACCAAGAGCTACACCAACAACTCTGCTAGGTAATCATCGAGCCAGAACATATCGCCGCACTCGATCCTCCATACTAGCTACTAATGCGGGACGCACGCCAATGAGTCGAACTCCACATTGTACTCAATCAGACGCTGCGCGTTCGCCGCTAACACCAAAAATATGTCGCCCGAGCCCTCTCATCTGTGGTGGCAAGAAGTGTGCAAGAAATGCATCTGAGAAATCGTCCCATAAAGCTGGAAGTTCATTCTCTCTCGACAGCCTCCACGATCAAACCGATCATTTGCGGTATCACGCAGCCGATGCGAACCTAGGGGACCACCGACTCGGTCTCCGATGCTCGATCACTTACGATCCGCAGAATCGCCGGATGAACTCTCGGATCATCCTCGTGCTCGACCCATAAAACTCGCGGGTTACATCTCGAAAATCCTGTAATCTCAAATCGTCGCTTGGGGTGAACTACGCGCTACTAGGCTGGAATCGCTGATCCAGCCTATCTCAAGTTCAGCCACAACTCGCCATTAATCGGGCCATCTCTGTAACTCATCTCTCTCGCCCCACTGAGGATGGAGGCTCGTGTATCGCGTCTTCAGTAGACCGCCGCTTCTACCAGATCTCCTCGCCGCTTTGCCCTTCTCGGCCTGCTTGCGCGAGGCATAATCGTAAAAACGAGATACGCCGAGGGGTCCAACTTACAACACAGTTTCTAAGGCACGATCTCGTAATGAGAAGAATGGAAACTAATCCTAAATGTCCTATAGCCTCCTCGACATAGATGTGGTGCACAACACACCGATAATCAAGACTCTACTAGACACGGTGCAGACACTTTCCGAGGACTAATCGCTTCGATACCACTTTGTCACGACCAACGGGCCGTGGATCGTGCCTTACCCCGCACCCTAGTGATACAACATCGAGAAAATCAGGAAATAAAAACATGAACATGAATTTAGAGACAAAATAAATAAACAGCAACCAAAATGCTTCCATCATATATACATAAATACCCGAACAGCTATCCTTTTTACAAACCCCGCCCACACAAAGGCTACTGCACTTAAGAGTTTATATAACAACTATGACTGAACAGTGGCCGCCATACCCGAATGTACAAGAACCTACAGACTGTGTGGTAACATACCAAAGATAAGCCTCAAGGAACGGAGCTTCCTAACACGCCGAAAGGTGTGATCCTAAAAGCGGGATCGACCGGTACCTCTACTGCAGATGAACGCAGCCCCGAGGAAGGAGGCCAGTAACTAAGTATGTATGTGAAATCAGAAAATATCAGAATCAAATCATAATAGTCTATAAAAGCGAGACAGGTATGATAACCAAACTACAATGACATACACATAATATATTATCATTCAGTGGTCTCACGCCACAACATCAATCCCCGCTCATGAGTACGCGCCTCATCGCCAGATATGATATGATAACAACAAGATAGCAATCCAAATGGGAGCATACCCGCGCTACGCATCGTGTCAAGATGTCCACAGTGGAACAAATAAGACAACATTCCAACGGAAGCATACCCGCAGCTACGCATCGTGTCGAGGTCCAAAGCGGAGAAACAATAAGACAAGATTCCAAATGGAAGCATACGGGTGCAGCGTGTCGATCGTCCAAGATGTCCAGAAACAATAAGACAGCATTCCAAATGGAAGCATACCCGTAGTATAAAAATAGAGTGACTTATATCTTTTAAGTAAACCAAAACAACTTCCATACTTTCCTTTTTAAAACCAAATTAAGGCAACACCATGCCTTCTTTTTTTTTTGACCAAAACACTTTTCTTTTTAAAGTCAAGTTACCACATTAAAACCAATGATAAAACCTTTCTTTTGTTTTCATAAGGTCGTTATAACCAACTTCCCATAAAGTTGTTATACACCTTATGTTTTAAACCATTTTAAGACAACACAATGCCTTTCTTTTCCTAAAGTTCCAGTTTGCCTAATTTCAAATACACAAGTCTCTTTTTGAAAAGTTCATAGTTCAATGTCTTAATCTCTTTAAAACAATTGAGTAACATATGCCTTAGGCGAGTAGGTTATTCTTGTTCATAATCAATCTTATTAGCAGCCATGATCTAGAAATGTAATATCATTTTGTCTCATCTTAGCTTCATGCGGATGGAGGTTTCTACCGGGTTTTAATAATACTTAATTATTCAATACATTTCTTTATTAACGCCGCAGTGGTTTGTCGATACACATTCTGATTTCCAAATCAAGAAACATTATTCCTTCCAAAACCAAGTACTCATTACTCACTAATGAGGTTTCACACAAACATCCATATTAAGTCAAGTCTCTTAACTTCTAAACCATTAAACCATTCTTTTTATCTCTCTTGCGTTACACCTAACTTTTCATAAAGTCGTATAACTTTTATGTTTTCAAAGCAAGTATACACTTCTTCCAAAAAGGTTTCTTAATCTCTTAGAATACTTCAAGGTTCTTTTACATCAAGTCGGTTATAAGTCAAATCATTTATCTTTTAAAAACCACAAAGCATTTTCATTTACATAGAGTTGTTATAACTAACTTCCCATAAAGCCGTTATAACACTTTATGTTTAAAGGCAATCAAATACATTTAACACACGTACGCTTCACCGTACTACATAGTTATACACATATCATGCTAGAACAGATAGGAAGAGGTTCACATACCTGCGACATTTAGTATCGACTAATAGCAAAACGCCCAAGTACCTTAAACCGCTCAATGCACTCTCACCAAGCGCATCACCCACACGTAGTACTACAACCTATAGAGGCCACAAAGCGCCTATTAATATCTTTTAGATCCCGACGAGAATATTCTACGTAAAATTCAAGAAGACTCTCCTCCGCAACAGCGTAAATCTCCTCCTCTATCGAGGCCGGCTACCAAGCCAACCAGGGGGGGGTTAACACGTCTAACCGGACGCGTACAATTCTACAATATAGTAATGCTACACAAGTCTACTGTAATACAGTCCTATGTAATTACAGTTCAGTTCTCTTCTTTAAATTCAGGCTTAAGTCGCAAGACATTGCCGCACAGTTATAATGTTCAGTTCTATATATAGTATACTTCAACTATATATTCCAACAACATGTAATTTCCAATTACAACAGAAGGTCAAGAATGTTTACCTCGATAAGCCCAAAATTATCCGAGTTTATATGTCGTTCCTGAACAAGGTTTAGCTCCTACCTCTGCGCTCCGACCCGCCTCCAACCAACCCTTAGAAGTTCTAACCAACTTCTACTTATAACTTCAACTACGGGTGAAGATTTACTTAGTGGTTTCGTTTTTTTGGGGACCGAGGAAGTATAATAGTATTTTCCGGGCTTTTGTACAAGTTGTAACTGGGAATACTACAAGGTATTTGGGCCAAGGTATTTGGACATTATAACACTACTAGGAGAGTATTTCTATACCACAAAAGGGGGTATTTATACGAGACAACAAGGCTAGGGGTACCCCACTGTGGGCACCACAGGGGAGGAGGCCTCGGCCAAGACTCTCAAAGGGTGGGGAGAGTTGGATCAACTCAACACTAAAGGGAGGGATTTAACACTTAGAAAAAGATTTTTGGATGAAGAAAGTTCATCACTTAGAGGGGTATTTATAGGTCAAGTGAAGGCCAACCAATGGCCAAGATGAAGACAAGTGCATAGCAAGTGTAAGGCCAAGATTTAGCCATGTGCTACCTTATCCATCTACACAAAAATATCCTACCTAACCCTTGACCAAAATTTCACACCAAAAACGTGCAAGACTTAGCCCAATGCTTCCAACCTCTTGATGAGGGTGACATATGTCACCTCCCGTTGGTCCAAAATGTTTCGCTCTGGAAAAATCCGCAAAAATTATTAATGACATAGCCGAATTTTCCCTTCAGGCGTGGAAACGTTTCATTTAAAAACGACTCTTTCGGTGTTGTGTACAAATTTCAAACTAGCCAACTTTAAGGCTCAAATTGTATAATGCACGCTCACGCATACTCGGAAATACGGTATAATAATCACATCATTAAAGATACCACTTTCATTTACCCAACCTGTGGACTTATCACACAATACATTCTAGGCATAAAATGCACTCGACAAGGATCACTGCAAAATCTTGTACTCAAGACGCCTTACATCTAAGGTCTCAACTGTAATATTCTAAGGTTCATCATTTTCACCCGCTTACCCTTTTCACCAACTGTGTTCCTAAATCACATTTTATCACAAAGCTATCCGAACATAACACTTAACACATTAACATAACATCAAAACATACAAGCCTCAGGGTTAAGGATATACCTAAGCTACCGCTCACTTAATCATAAGCACGCCTGCAGTGATAATCGAGGCGCATGAACTCGCCATCGATCCTAGGCGCGCTACGCCGGCATTCTCCTATACGCCTTCGTCACATGGCTCGACGGCCGCAGTGAAACAAGCACCAAAAAGACGACATTCCGGATGATGTTTGCCATCGCGGCACACCGAGGACATGAATCTGGCCAGAACCCATGTATATCGCGAACTAAGCCCCGAGCTCCTGGGCCTCCGAATACCCGAACGCCCCGACGAACGCGGGGACCACTCAGCATGGAGGTACATAACTAGATCGCTGCTGAGGCGGTCCGCCGAAGTTACCAAAGGACCATTGCTCGCCCTCTTCGCCGATCTCGCCATATTTCGACCTCTTCGTGCCTTACATCCTAGCGCGAGTACGCGGCAATGTCCATGCCCGATCAAGAGCTATACCCATAAGCTCGCTAAGTAATCGCCAGCTTGACGTAGCGTGTACTATGTCCTCCATATCGCCTACTCTACAGGGAACATACCGAAGCTAATGAGTCGAACTCACATTGTACTTCTAACCGCCCGCCGCCCCGCCAACGTCAAAAATTGCCCGAGCCTCTCATTTGTGGGGGCAAGAAATGTGCAAGAAAAGCCTTGAGAACTCGCCCCATACGGAAGTGCATGCTCTTCCCGACAACTCCACGAATCAAACTACCAATCGCAGATTACGCGGTGACGCAACCCAATACCACCGACCGCCTCGACTGGATCACTCGCGATCCGTCAGAATGTCGGATAAACTCACGGTCATCCTCGCTCGATCCATAGAATCGGGCGGCTACAACTCGAAAGTCCTGTAGCCTCAAATCGTCGCCGGGTGAACTACGGTGCTACTGGCTGGAATCGTGATTCACTTATCCCATCATATCGCTGTGACCGCCGCCAGAATCGCCATCTTGTACTTATCTCATCCGCTTCCGTGTGGACCGAGGCTCGTGCATGTAGTCTGGCCATCGCGGCGCTTAATGCTGCGTCCGGCGGCGTCGCGAACTCGCCGTCAAGCTTTGTCTCGACTCAGAACTCGCGCTCGCACTCTCTCAGATCTCACTAACAGCCTCTCGATCGCTTTGCCCATTCGGGCTCGGTTTACGCGTGAGGCATAATCGTAAAGGAAAGGAATACGCCGAGGGGTCCAACTTATCACACAACTTCAGGGCACGTATCTCGGAATGAGAAGAATGAAACCAATCCTAAATGTCCTATAGCCTCACGATTATAGATGGGTGCACAACACACCGATAATCAAGACTTACTAGACACGATGCGTAGACACTTTCCGAGGACTAATCGCTCGATACCACTTTGTCACGACCGAACCGGCGTGATCGTGCCTTACCGGCACCCTAGTGATACAACATCGAGAAAATCGGAAATAAAACATGAATACGAATTAAGAGACATGATAAATAAACAGCCAACCAAAAATAGCTTTGCCTTCAAGATATATACATAAATACCCAATGCTTATCCTTTTTACATCGCCACAACAGCATTACCTGCACTTAAGAAGTGACAACAACTATGACGACACGGGGCCCGCCATACCCCGAATGTACAAGAACCTGCACTGTGGTAACATACCAAAGATAAGCCTCCAAGGAACGGAGCTTCCCAACACGTTGAAATGTGATCCTATGGCGGGATCGGCAATCGATGTACCTTTACTGCGCATGAACGCGGCCTCAAGGAGGTCAAGATAACAGTACCAAGTATGTGAAATCAAAAATCAGTAAATGAAATCATAATAGTCTATATAAAGCAGAGACATGTATGATAACCAAACTACGATCACAACCTAAGCGGTCATGTCAAGTCGTGACTCACGCCTCAAAGTCATCCTCACGCCGTGGAACTTCTTCCTCACGCCAGCCTAGGTACAAATCATGTGATACGATACAGTCTCGGCCCATCTTATGGACCCAATATAGAAACGTGTGGAATACATTCCTGCTCATCCCATGAACCAGAGTCGAGTGGAATACATTCGGATGAATCGGTAGTCGAGTGAAATACATTTCCGGATGAACCCAGGTAGTGAAATACATTCGGATGAACCGGTGAGTCGAGTGAAATACATTCGATGAACCTAGTCGAGTGAAATACATTCCGGATGAACCGTAGTTGAGTAGAACACGATGCTTGCAACAAGGCTATCACGTAACATGGTCAAGTTTCATAACAACAAGCATAGGCAAGTTATACACAACTCAAGGTACTTTCATTTTATGTCAAAGTCAGATTTTAACCCTAAAGTACTACGACGTTAAATTCCTTTAAGATCCATTTCTTTACAAAGGTCACCCGATACCCGTAGTATAAAATTAGAGTGACTAACATTGTTAAGTAAACCAAATGCTTTCCTTTGTAAAATCAAGTAACAACCTTATTTTCCAAACGCTCAAGTTTGCCTAATTTCAAATGCTCAAGTTTCTCATTTTAGAAAAGGTTTCGTAGTTCATAGTTTTAATCCTTTAAAACATAATTCTCCTTTAAACGCTTTTGAGAAACATATGTCTTATATGTGAGTAGGTTATTCTTGTTTATAATCAATCTTATTAAGCGACCATGATCTAGGAAATGTAATATCATTTTGTCTCATCTTAGCTTCTATGCAGATGGAGGTTTCTCTTGGTTTTAATACCATACTTCATTATTCAATACATTTTCCTTTATTAACGCTGCTGGTTTTTCGATACTCATTCGATTCAAAATCAAGAAACATTATTCCTTTTAGAACCAAGTACTCATTACTCACGAATGAGGTTTCACACTTTTAGCAAAATTCATGTCAATACCATTAAGTCAATTCTCTTATCTTTTAAGAATCATGAAACCATTCTTTTATCACTCTTAAGACGTTATACCTAACTTCCCATAAAGCTAGTACAACTCTTATGTTTTCAAAGCCAAGTATTAAAGGTCTTTTGAAACACTTCAAGTTCTTTGTTACTACACATCAAATCTATAAGTCAAATCGGTTACCCTTTGAAACCACAAAGCATTTTCTTACCTACATAAAGTCGTTATAAACTTCCCATAAAGTCGTTATAACACTTTATGTTCAAACCAATCAAATACATTAAACACACGTACGTCTCACCGTACTACATAGTGATACACATATCATGCTAGAGCAGATAGGAAGAGGTTCACATACCTCGCGACGATTATCGACTAATAGCAAAATGCTCCAGTACCTCAAACCGCTCATTACTCCTGCCAAGTAGATCACGCCATTCGTAGTACTTGAACCCATAGAGGCCACGAGGAGCCTATTAACATCCTAGATCTCAATGTAGAATATTGCAGAAAATTCTGAAGACCTCCCCTTCCCGCAACAACAGAATCTCCTCCTCTATCGAGGCCGACTACCAAGCCAACCAGTGGGTTAACACGCCTAACCTGGACGTGTACAATTCTACTACACGAATGCTACACAAGTCTACTATAATACAATCCTATGTAATTACTCATTTCTTCTTTAACTTCAGCTTAAGTCAAAAGACATTGCCACAATACTATGTTCGCTCTATTCAATAATCACTATATATAGTATACTTCAACTATATATTACTATAACATGTAATTTCCAATTACAGTAGGGGGACAAGTTTATTTACCTCGATAAGCCCAAAATTATCCGAGTTTAATATCGATCCTGAGCAAGGTTTAGCTCCTACTCCGCGCCCATTCGCCTCCAAGAAACCCAAGTTCTACGCAACTTCTACTTATCACTCAACTACGGTGAAGATTTTTCCTAGGTTTTCATTTTGTGGCTAAAGGAAAGTATAATCGTATTTTTCCGGGTTTTTCGTATAAAGGGTACTTTGGAAAGTACTACAAGGTATTTGGCTAAAGTATTTTGGGCATAATAACAATACTTGTAGAATACATTTCTACCAAGGGGGGTAGTATCTCGACTAGCACAACTAGGCTGGGAGGGTTCTCGCAGAACCACTAGGCAAGGGGGTGCTCGCAGGCCTTCAAGGGGGAGAGGGGTGGTGTTTGGACGAGAACAAGGTTGAAGGAGAGGGAGGGATTTTTAACACTTAGAGAAATTTTGGATGAAGTTCATCAACTTAGAGTATTTATAGGTC
Organism: Przewalskia tangutica; assembly: GCA_029844215.1. NCBI lineage: Eukaryota > Viridiplantae > Streptophyta > Magnoliopsida > Solanales > Solanaceae > Przewalskia > Przewalskia tangutica. The sequence continues at coordinate 53,297,565 of CM056725.1, read as the reverse complement.
ACAAAGGCCAACCAAGGGCCAAGATGAAGCCAAGTGCAAGGCAAGTGTAAGGCCAAGATTAAGCCACGTGCTACCTTATCCATCTACACAAAATATCCTACCTAACCCTTGACTAAAATTCCAACACAAAAACGTGCGTGGCCTCACTTGCCGCCCAAGTCCTTCCAATGTGAGGGTGACACATGTCACCCTCTAGTCCAAAATGTTTTGTCTCTCGGAAAAATCCGCAAAATTAAAAATGCCATAGCGGAATTTTCCTACGAAGCTGTGAAACGTTTGGAAAAACGACTCCTATCGGGTGTTGTGTACAAATTTCGAAACTTGCCTAACTTAAGGCTCCAATTATTATACGTACGCCCTCACGTACATACTCTGGAAAATACGGGGTATAACAGTGCAACATGTTATAATTTTAGATAACCTTTGGATAAAAATAGTGTGTTGGAGGTAATTGAGGACGGGATCTATGGTACAGTCGAAGAAGGGCTAAAGAGTATAAAAGTAGTAATGAGTATGAATGGAACTGTGTGATCGAGTATCAAGGTAGAAATATTTTTAGTTTAGTAATGAGTAGAATGAAGGATTATGACACGAATGATAAAGGTGAACGAAACTATAGTTATGTAGGTTTCATAAGGTATGATTACTCCGGGACAGAGTAAGGACCGATAGTAGAGGATGCATGCAGAACACTTGACCAAGGTGGCGAACCTGTAATGATCGGAAAGATAGTATGAGAAATACTTTGAGATAGGAGACCCCCGTGGCAACTTGAAATGGAAGTGTAAAGGTAAGACGACTGGGCACTCGGTCAATAAAAGACCTAATAATGATAAGACGGAAAGTCTTAGCCATGAGGCAAGAAGGAAATTGAATCCAAGTATAATGACCAAGTTAGATTTAGTAACGCCAAGGATTGGAAACATGAGCCATAATTGAGATCTCGTATATAGATTGTAACGCCCCGAACCCGGGCCCGTTACTGGTGCCTTACCCCGGGCACCCTAGTGATACAACATCAGAGAAAACCAGCGGAAAATAAAACATGAATCATGAAACAAGAGATATAATAAATAGACAAAGCAACCAAAACAGCTTGTTTCGGTATATACATAAAACCCGACAGCTTTAATCTTTTACAACCACGCCACAAAGTTCTGCACTTCTAAGATTTACAACGACTATGACGGACAGGCCCGCCATACCTCAATGTACAGAACCTACAACTCAGGGAACACATACCAAAAGATAAGCCTCGGAGAAGCGGAGCTTCCAAAACGCAATCGAGATCACGAGCGAGGATCCACGGCGATGTACCTCTACTGCGGCATGAACGCACTTCGGCGAGGTCGGTAACAGTACCAAGTATGTGAAATCACAACATCAGAATGAAATCATAATAGCTTAACAATGCGAGAGGCATGTATGATAACCAAAATACAAGACGCAACATAAAAGCGATCCGATCGGGACTCACGCCTCAAAGTCACCACTAAATATAACTATGGGTCTCACGCCCATAACATCCATCATGTTCGCATCACGGCCGCATGCCGGAATCGCCTCGGTGTAGACATGTCCATGATGCAACAATAATAGCGCCGCGTGGCCACGTGCCCCCATCAGACGGTGTAGACACGCCCATGTTGCCTCAATAAGAATATCTTTGGTCAACCCCGCCGCGTGGCCACATGCCCCTAATATTTGACGGTGTGACACGCCCATGTTGCAACATAATAACAAGGCGCGCACGTACGCCGAATCTTGCCGGTGTAGGCATGTCCATGTTACCTCAATAACAATATCTTTGGGTCAACTCGCCGCGTGGCCACGTGCCCCGAATATCAGACGGTGTAGACATGTCCATGTGACATCAACAACAAGACCAGAATCAAAATGGAAACATACCCGTGGAATTCTCCATCACCGCCAAAGACGCTCCAAGTAAGTTCTCAACAAGTCAACCTACTCTATCAAGAGACACAGAATACGTAAATACCACACCGCACAACAAAGGCTATCATCACAAGCATAGGCAAGTTTCACAACAACAAGCATAGGCAAGTTTCACAACAACAAGCATAAGCTTCACACAACTCAAGGTACTTTCATATTATGCCAAAGTCGGGTTTTTAACCCAAAGTACTACATACGTTAAGTTCTTTTTAAAAGAGATCCATTACTTTTATAAAGTCACCGACACCGTAGTATAAGAATGACCAACCCACATCCCTTTTCAAAATCAAGTAACAACATTCTTTTCCTAAGTTCCGCTTTGCCTAGTTTCAATTACTCAAGCTTCTCATTTCAAATGGTTTCATAGTTCATAAACTTAATCACTTGATTTCTTTTAGAACAATTGAGTAATATAAGTCTCGCGAGAGTAGGTTATTCTTGTTTACAACATTCTTATTACAATGACCATGATCTAGAAAATGTAATATCATTTTGTCTCATCTTAGTTTCATGCGGATGGAGGTTTCTGCGGTTTTAATACGATACATCATTATTCAATACATTTTCCTTTATTAACGCCGCAGTAGTGCTGTCGATACGTTCGATTTAGAAATCGGTATAACATTATCCCTTTAAATAAAACCAAGTACTCATTACTCACGAATGAGGTTTCACAACATTCGCATTAAAACAATATAAGTTAAGTCTCTTATCTCATAAGATCAAGTCTCTTAACTTCTAACATCAAGAAACCATTTTCTTTACCTCTCTTAAGACTTTACACTTAACTCCCATAAAGCTAGTATAACTCTTTTTTAAAACCTTTAAAACCAAGTGTTACTTCCTTCAAAACTTGATTTATAAATCTTTTGAAATACATCAAGTTCTTTATTATAACTAGCCGATTATAATTCACATCGCTTACCTTTTAAAACCACAAAGTATTTTTCTTACCTACATAAAGTCATTATAACCAACTTCCCATAAAGCCGTTATAACACTTTATGTTTTAAGAACAATCAAACACGATTAACACATGTACGCGTCTGGTACTACATAGTTCACACATATCATGCTAGAAGAGATAGGAAGAGGTTCACATACCTCGCGACGATTTATCGACAAGCAAATGCTCCAAGTACTACAACCTTGCTAGCCCTTTCCACTCCTCGAGTAGAATACGCTACTCTTAGTACTTTCACCTATAAAGGTCACAAACGTCTATTAACCCCAAAACACAAGTTTCTATCTTTCACGTAAAATTCACAGCACCTCACCGCAGCGTAAATCTCCTCTTTATCGAGGTGGCTACCAAGCCAACCAGTGGGTTAACACGCCTAACCGACGTACAATTCTACTACTACACAAGTAATGCTACATAAGTCTACCGCAATACCCCCTATGTAAATACTGATTCGATTCTTTTATTATTCAGGCTTAAGTCAAAAGACAGTGCCACCATACTAAGTTCAGTTCTATATATAGTATACTTCAACTATATATTCAAACACGTATGTAATTTCCAATTACAATAGGGGGACAAGATATTTACCTCGATAAGCCCAAAATTATCCGAGTTTAATGTCGCTTCCGAGCAAGGTTTAGCTCTACTCCGAGTGCTCTAACCGCTCCAAACAACCCTTAGAAGTTCTAACCAACTTCTCTTAAGTACTTCAAACAACAATGAAGATTTCCTTGGGGTTTCGGTTTGAGACTAAAAGGACAAAAGGTAGTATTTCCGGTTCTACGTATAGAGGTATCTTTGGAATACTACAAGGTACAAGGCTAAGGTATTTTGGGCATTATAACAATACTAGAGAGTATTTCTATACCACAACAAGGGGTATTATCGAAAACAACTAGGCTAGGGGTACCCAGCCAAGGCACCACAAAGGGGGAGGTGGCCTCGCCAAAGCCAAACTTTAAGGGAGAGGGCTCTTGACGAGAGTCAACAAAGAGGAGGAGGGTTTCCAAGACTGGGATGATTTTTGGATGAATGAAGTCATCAAAGAGAGGGGGGGTATTTATAGCAAAGCCAAAGGCCAACTAATGGCCAAGATCCTTCCAAGTGTATAGCAAGTGTAAGGCCAAGATCAAGCCAAGTGCACCTAACCCCTGCTCCACAAAACATGGCACAAACAAGCCACAAACAAGGCACAAAACCATGAACCAATCGGCCAAGGCCAAGCTCCTTCTTGCTCCAATGAGGGTGACAAGTGTCACCTCCCGTTGATCCAAAAATGTTCCACGCTTCGGAAAAATCCGCAAAAATACTAAATGACATAGCGAATTTTTCCAACGTAGTCGTGGGAAGCGTTTAGTCGAAAAGCGACTCTATTCGCACTTGTGCCCAAATTTGAACCAAAGCCAATTCTTAAGGCAAAAAAATTTAATACGTCGCCGCGTATATACTGGAAATACGGGTATAACATTCTTCCCTTAGAAACATTCGTCCCGAATGTTCCTTCAAGGTCTCAAAACAAGCAGCGTCGATAGTCTTCATTTGCTATCGCATGAAAACAATCATGCCACACCCGCCACAAAACACACGCTCACTTCTCCCTTACCGTAGTACTCGCCACGAACACTCGAACTCGTTCTAGTGTCCGTACCACACTTCTCAACGCTTGTTTCCAACCCTCGAGTCACTACCTCCAAACTTGGTCATCTCACTAACCTCAATTTCCCTAAGGCCATTCCGCGCTTCACGAACCGATCGATCGAACGTATCCACGAACTCGTCGCGATGGTCATCTAAACTTGGGCCTAGCACTCGCGGACTCGCCACTGGCGGGACCACCCGGTGACCCTTCCTCAAAGCGGACGCGGGTTGGCCCAGCATGGCCCCAACCCGACCCATCGTAGCGCCAACTCTCTAGTTTCTAGATCCGAACAATCTTACCTCTACAGTCGTGAAAGCTACCACTTCCATTTCACACTACCCGGGGACTTACCCTTTTCACTAACTGGTTTCTAAATCACATTTTAGCACAAAGCTATCCAAACATATCATTAAACACATCACAACATCAATACACACAAAACTACAGAGGTTAAGGATATATCAAACTAGGCGGTTGAGACCGCTAAAATCGAACTTCCACCGCGACCTACCGTGGCCCGCAATCGCCTAGTAGTCTGTGCTATCCTACCGGTACTACCACCAGTGGACAGCCTCTCGTCATATGGCCTGTTGGCGCAAGAATAACAAGCTCTCGTACTACGACACTCCCGAAATGCGATCTACCACATCGACCACACCGAGGTAGGGCGATCGCGTCGCCAACACCCCTACTTCTCGAACATTCGAAACACGGAGCCCGATCGCTTCCCGAATATCGAAGGGTCCCAAGATGCGGAGGACCACTGCAATGGCGGAGGTACATAACTAGTTCGCTGGCCGAGGCGGTCCGCCTCGAAAGTCGCCAAAATATCCGGCCGTCTTGGCGCCTTCTTGTGGCGGTCGGCCCACCTGCCGATCTGCGCTCGCACCCAAGTGCATGAGCACGAATGCGGCAATGTCCATGCGGTACCAAGAGAAACACCAACAACTCTGCTAGGTAATCATCGAGCCTGTAACATATCGGTGCACTCGATCCTCCATACTAGCTACTAATGCGGAACATACCGCCAATGAGTCGAACTCACATTGTACTCCCGAATGACGCTCGCTCGCCTCAACATCAAAATCTGTCGGCCGAGCCCTCGCCGTTTGTGGAGGCAAGAAATGTGCGAAGGCCCCAAAACTCGTCCCCAACGGCCGGAAGTCGTGCTCTCCCGGGAAAGCTCCCACGAGTCAAACCAATCGATCGCGGTATCACGCACCGTCACGAACAAATGTCCTGCACTCGGGTCAAGCCTTGATCACCCGCGTGATCCTCTGCAGAATCGACGGATGAACTCCTGCGGATCATCCTCCGCCTCGACCAGTAAAACTCAAAGGGCTACAACTAAGGAAATCCGTAGCCTCAAACCGTGCGCCGGGTGCACTACAGTGCCAGGCTGAATCGAAGCTGCTGGCCCACCTTATCTCATATCTCGCCACACCACGCCAATAATCGGGCCGTCTCTTGTGACCCATCTCCCGCCTCCGCATGGGGATGGAGGCTCGTATCAGAGTCTCGGCGGCCATCGCTGCGCTCTAAACTCGCTTTGGTCTTTGGCGGCGTCACAAAACCGCCGTCAAGCACTACTCGTCTCGGCCGCTCGCGCTCGCACTCTCGAATCCCACTAGCGCTCCTCGGCCGCTTGCCCTTCAGGCCACGGTTGCCTTTTCGCAGGCATAATCGTAAAAACGAAACACGTCGAGAGGGTCGAACTTACAACACGGCTCTAAGGCACGATCTCGTAATGAGAAGAATGGAAACCAATCCTAAATGTCCTATAGCCTCACGATTATAGATGGTGCACAACACACCGATAATCAAGACTCTACTAGACACGGCTGTAGACACTTTCCGAGACTAATCGCTCGATACCACTTTGTAACGCCCAACCCGGCCCGTTCTGGTGCCTTACCCGGCACCCTAGTGATACAACATCGAGAAAACCGGAAAATAAAACATGAATCATGAAACAAGAGATATAATAAATAAGCAAAGCAACCAAAACAGTTGCCTTCGATATACATAAAACCCGACAGTTTAATCCTTTTACAACCCTGCCCACAGCTTCTACACTCTAAGATTTACAGCACTATGGCGGACGAGGGCCCGCCATACCCCGAATGTACAAGAACCTACAACTCGGGAACACATACCAAAAGATAAGCCTCAGAGAAACGGAGCTTCCCAAAACGCTGGCGAGATCACGAGGCGAGGATCCACGACCGATGTACCTCTACTGCGGCGTGAACGCAGCCCCGGGCGAAGAGGTCGATAACGGTACCAAGTATGTGAAATCACAAATCGTAAATGAAATCATAATAGCTTAACAAGCGAGACATGTATGATAACCAAAATACAAGACGCAACATAAAAATACCTCGAGGACTCACGCCTCAAAGTCACCACTAAATATAACTATGGGTCTCACGCCCATAACATCCATCATGTTCGCATCATGGCCGCATGCCCCCGGAATACTGCCTCGGTGTAGACATGTCCATGTTGCAACAATAATCAAGCCGCGTGGCCACATGCCCCGGAATCTGCGACGGTGTGACACGTCCGTGTTGCCTCAATAAGAATATCTGGTCAACCCCGCCGCGTGGCCACGTGCCCCGAATCTTGCGACGGTGTGAACCGTCCATGTTGCAACAATAACAAGGCCGCATGGCCCGCGTGCCGGAATCTGCATCGGTGTAGACATGTCCATGTTACCTCAATATGAATATCTTGGGTCAACAATGCCGCATGGCCACATGCCCCCGGAATACTGCATCGGTGTAGACATGTCCATGTGACATCAACAACAAGACCGTAATCAAAATGGAAACATACCCGTGGAATTCTCCATCACTGCCAGCACGTCCAAGTAAGTTCTCAACAAGTCAACCGGCCCTCTATCAAGAGACACGGTAACACAGAAATACCACACTGGCACAACAAAGGCTATCATCACAAGCATAGGCAAGTTTCACAACAAGCATAGGCAAGTTTCACAACAACAAGCATAGGCAAGCTTCACACAACTCAAAGTACTTTCATATTATGCCAAAGTCCGGGTTTTTAACCCCAAAGTACTACATACGTTAAGTTCTTTTTAAAAGAGATCCATTACTTTTATAAAGTCACCGATACCGTAGTATAAGAATGACCAACCCACATCCCTTTTCAAAATCAAGTAACAACATTCTTTTCCTAAGTTCGGTTGCCTAGTTTCAATTACTCAAGCTTCTCTTTTCAAATGGTTTCTTAGTTGATAAACTTAATCACTTGATTTCTTTTAGAACAATTGAGTAATATAAGTCTCAGCGAGAGTAGGTTATTCTTGTTTACAACATTCTTATTACAATGACCATGATCTAGAAAATGTAATATCATTTTGTCTCATCTTAGTTTCTATGCAGATGGAGGTTTCTACTGGTTTTAATACGATACATCATTATTCAATACATTTTCCTTTATTAACGCAGCGATGGTGCTGTCGATACACATTCTGATTTCCGAAATCAGTATAACATTATCCCTTTAAATAAAACCAAGTACTCATTACTCACGAATGAGGTTTCACACAACATTCACATTAAAACAATATAAGTTAAGTCTCTTATCTCATAAGATCAAGTCTCTTAACTTCTAACATCAGTAAACCATTTTCTTTACCTCTCTTAAGACTTTACACTTAACTACACATAATGGTAGTATAACTCTTTTTAAAACCTTTAAAACCAAGTGTTACTCTCCCTTCAAAACGATTTATAAATCTTTTGAAATACATCAAGTTCTTTATTATAACTAGCCAGTTATAATTCACATCAGTTACCTTTTAAAACCACAAAGTATTTTCTTACCTACATAAATTCATTATAACCAACTTCCCATAAAGCCGTTATAACACTTTATGTTTTAAGAACAATCAAACACGATTAACACACGTACGTCACCGTACTACATAGTTCACACATATCATGCTAGAAGAGATAGGAAGAGGTTCACATACCTCGCGACGATTTATCGACAAGCAAATGCTCCAAGTACTACAACCTTGCTAGTACTTTCCACTCATCGAGTAGAATACGCTACTCTTAGTACTTTCACTATAAAGGTCACAAACGTCTATTAACCCCAAAACACAAGTTTCTATCTTTCTCTGAAAATTCGGCAAAGACTCTCCTCCCAACAGAAATCTCCTCGCTTTATCGAGTCGGCTACAAGCCAACCAGGGGTTAACACGCCTAACGGACGTACAATTCTACTACACAAGTAATGCTACATAAGTCTCGCACTGCCCTATGTAAATCTGATTGATTCGATTCTTTATTATTCAGCTTAAGTCAAAAGACATTGCCACAATACTAAGTTGATTCTATATATAGTATACTTCAACTATATATTCAAACACGTATGTAATTTCCAATTACAATAGGGGACAAGATATTTACCTCGATAAGCCCAAAATTATCCGAGTTTAATGTCGCTTCTGAGCAAGGTTTAGCTCCTACTCCGAGTGCTCCAATCCGCTCAAACAACCCTTAGAAGTTCTAACCAACTTCTTAAGTACTTCAAACAACAATGAAGATTTCCTTAGGGTTTGGTTTGAGACTAAAAAGGACAAAAGGTAGTATTTAGGGTTCTACGTATAGAGGTATCTTTGGAATACTACAAGGTACAAGGCTAAGGTATTTTGGGCATTATAACAATACTAGGAGAGTATTTCTATACCACAACAAGGGTATTATCTGAAAACAACTAGGCTAGGGGGTACCCCATGGCAAGGCACCACAAAGGGGAGGTGGCCTCTCGCCAAAGCCAAACTTTAAGGGGAGAGGGCTCTGACGAGAGTCAACAAGAGGAGGAGGGGTTTCAAGACTTGGAAGATTTTTGGATGAATGAAGTCTTCAAAGAGAGGGGGGTATTTATAGCAAAACCAAAAGCCAACCAATGGCCAAGATCCTTCCAAGTGTATAGCAAGTGTAAGGCCAAGATCAAGCCAAGTGCACCCTAACCCCTACTCCACAAAACATGGCACAAAACAAGCCACAAAACAAGGCACAAAACCATGAACCAATCGGCCAAGGCCAAGCTCCTCTTTGCCGTCCAATGAGGGTGACAAGTGTCACCCTCCCGTTGGTCCAAAAATGTTCCGTCGCTCGGAAAAATCCGCAAAAATACTAAATGACATAGCCGGAATTTTTCCAACGTAAGCTGTGTAAACGTTTCGTCATAAAACGACTCTATTCGGCACTTGTGCCCAAATTTCGAACCAAAGCCAATTCTTAAGGCAAAAAAATTTAATACGTACGCCCTCACGTACATACTCTGGAAATACGGGGTATAACATAGATACCAGAATATTTTGGAAGTATGAGAAAAGTACGACAGGTAATTCTATTCCCACTTGGCTATATTGATTGGATATTCATGTGTGATATTGTGGCCGTGTGTGGCATCGTTGGTTTGATGGAGTATTGGTTGATAGGTGTAGTAAAGGAGACTATGCCGGAATGTGTATAGTTTGAAACTTGTTATGAACATTCGGGATGAATGTTTCTAAGGGGGGAAGGATGTTACACCCCGTAATTCCATGACATTAATTTGAGGACGTGATTAAGAAAAAAAGATTTGAAAATTGGAAGGAAAGAGAAATTACATTTTCTTAAGGAAAAAATTTGAAAAAATGGGAAGACGGACATTATTAACTTAGAGTTTAATACTTCTAATTGGATTTATGGGATTAGTATTGAATTATGAAGTATTGGAATTGATAATATGAGGCCGTCAAAATTTCACAATTTTGCGGGGCCTTCGATTTTAAGATATTTTGGACAATATCTAGATATTTTATTTAAGTGGGAATTTTGGCCAATAGGAGAGTGACATGTGTCTCATCCACTTGTCTTGCAAAGGAAAATATCTATATAGAGATAGAGATGCAAGACTTAGCCACATTTCACATATTTCATCTTCCAAGCTCTCTCTTCTCTTGCCTTGAGTTCGAAAATCCCTAGAAAATTCCAAGAGCAAGAGTTGATTATTTTCCTAGATTAAGAACACTAATCAAGTCTTAAGCCAAGATAACTCTCCAAGATCTCCAAAATCCATTTGGGCTGTGAGTTTGCCTTGAAACCCTAGGCTTGATATCAACTTTTTGGAAGTAAAAAAAGAAGGGAATTTGGTTATAAGCTTATAGAGGATACATGAGTGTGATTTGAACTTAAAGAAGTGGATCAAAATGAAAATTGTGGGCCAATATAGAGCGGACTATTTTGGACAAATTTTGGGTAAAATAAAAGGTAAAATTCTTCCTTCTCTTGAAGTAATTGGATATTACATGTTGTAGTAGTTAATAGATGAACTTTTACTAAGAAGAATGAAGAATAAAAAGTGTTTGGACAATTTTGAAGGTGTTAGCAATCTAGCGATTTTGGTGTTGTTGGATTTCGTTGGTTGTTATTGTTGTTAACCCCACCCATTGCATATTATAATGAAGTAATCCTATTGTTAATAAGTTGATATGACTTATATAAAAGTATTGGAACTTGAATTGGATTATAAAGGATTGTGGAAATGGTTATGGTATTGGGGTTGTTTGGCCGAGACTTGCAAAATTGTTGGATATTGTTATGCAGTTTTTAGGGACTGTTTTATGGCATTAGGATGCTGGAAATTCAGCCACCAATATGCATGTTTGAGTGTAGTAATTGCTAATGAAAGTCCTAAGGGAATAAGGGTGAGGAAAAGTGTTGAAAGGCCTCACATTTTACCTTTATTGTTGTTGGATTGTGGACTGATTTTAGTGGACTGTTTTGCCGAGATTATGAGGTTGTTTTATGTGAGAAATAGGTGTGTGAATCACCTTGGTTAACTGTTGGGTTGTGCCCTTAATTGTGGCTTGGTTGTAGATGAAATTGGCCTTCTTGAAAGGTGGAAAAGTACGTATAAATAGGAAATCTTTTAAAATTTTTGTAGAAAAAGAGAATCTTTACTTGGTATTGACCTACACTAGTAAGCATGGAGTTGTATACATGTTATTGTATTTATAGGTTGAAGTACTACATTAAGAGGTATTGTAGATTGTCGAGTTGGTTAGTTCGTCAATAAGGTATGTGAACTATCATTTCTTCTTTTGGCATGATTTGACTTTATAAAGTGAGTGGATTCTATTCCTTAATGATACTTGATTTGACTTTATAAAGTGAGTGAATTTTAATCCTTAATGATACTTGATTTGATTTTATAAAGTGAGTAGATCCTATTCCTAAATGATGTATTCCCTTGATAGTACTTTGAATTTTCTAAAATGGAAGTTGTTTTATATATTCCATTGTTAGTACTTTGGGTTTTTGGCTAAAATGAAAGAGGCGGTAGTGCCTTGGTTTTGCTATAAGGAAAGATGTGATAGTACCTTGAGTTTTTATAAATGAAAGTTATTTTATTCCATTGATAATACCTTGGCATGGTTTTTATCAAATGAGTGTACGGTGGACATACGTGTTTTAAAATAGATTCAGATTCCTTGTGGTACATAAGGTGGTAGTGCCTTGATATGAAAAGAATCAGTGACTTGATTCGAAAAGTGTAAGTTACTTGATTTGAAAAGAATAAGTGACTTGATTTTAAAAGTGTAAGTTACTCGATTTTAAAGGTGTAAGTACCTTGAATTTTGAAAGTGAAAGTGTCTTGATTTTATAAGTGAAAGTGCCTTGATTGTAAAAAGTGTGAGTAACTTGATTTAAAAGTGAAAGTAACTTGATGTTGCAAGGCTAGTGTCACGACCGACCGCCGCGATCGGTACCCTACAGGCACGTGCAGTATACATCGAGATAATCACGAACATACATGAAACTTATAAAATAAATCAACAGAAATAAAATCAGCGAGTTAGCGGATAAGGCTACCTCCTGACATATATATACATAATCAAGCGATTGCCTTTCCTTTACAAACTGACCCACAATATGTGACTACAGACCTCTAAGAGTTTTAACATAACAACTGTGGTGGGACAGGGCCCCGCCATACCCCTAAATATACATGAATCTACAACCTCAGGGGAAACCGTACCAAAAGATAAGCCTCCGGAGTAAATGGAGCTTTTTCCCAAAATCAACCGAGATCCAAGAGCAGGATCACTAACACGTGTACCTAATACTGCGGCATGAACGCACCCGGGGTCGAGACAACAGTACCGAATATGGAGCAAATAAGGTGCGATGAAACAAATCATAATCGTACAAAAGAATGACAGGGCAAGTATATAAAACTAAATAGCAGATCCTACCGTGTCATTACTATCTCGTGAACTTAATCGTACCTTATTATCTTTTCCCATTTTTACATAAAAGTTATAGTCACATTCTTACGTACATGCTTAGGAAAAATCGTCAAGTTCATTACCATATAACTTACTTTGCTCACATAACATAAGGCCGCTTTATGGAGACGCCATACTACCCGATGGGGACGCGATAGTGTCATATAGTACGCCCATAAAGGTATCTGCCGGCCCATTCTTGGGGACGCGATAATGTCATATAGTCGCCCATAAAGGTATCTTGCGGCCCATTCACGGGACTCGATAATGTCATATAGTCTGCGCATAAAGGTATCTTTGCGGCCCATTCACGACGCGATAATGTCATATAGTCTGCCCATAAAGGTATACTGTCCGGCCCATTCCTGGGACGCGATAATGTCATATAGTTGATGCGCGATTTAATGCACACACTTTAACGCAAGTGCATGTTGTCGAGTCAAGTAATATAGTCTTTGAAGACCGAGTTATCGTCCTCAGGGATTAGTGCTCAAGTACCAACTTCTATTCTTTGTTATCTATTTGGTGACCGATATTTGAGTTGTTGATTATAACTAATAATTATAAAGACTAGTTAACTATGTATTTACTTCAGCGACGATGGAAATAGGGCTTCCAAGTCTCCTCAACTATCCACTTATATTACTTATTAATGCAATTAACTATGGTTCTTCTTCTTTTGGAGATAGCGGGTTTACTAATTCGTTTTATACTCCTGTTAAGGTTATATAAGCACTCAACCCCAGTAGCGCTCCTTTCTACCTTTCGGTGATAAGGATGACTCTATAGGAGGATTAAGAACAAAAATCCTATTAATGCTACACAAGTAATTGAGGTATTTTCATCCCCAATTCGACCTATGTCTACCCAACTACAGCATAGTCACAACCTCCCCTTTCGGATTTCGGTTAGAAATCATATAAGTAATGATAATTAATGATCAAGTAATTACCAAGCAATCAAATCATCTATTGGATAAATCTCAACAATAAGAAGAACAACCATAAACATGCATTAATTCATAAAATAAGGTTCAAGTGAATTGACATGGAAAGCCCTATATTAGAATTAGTTCCTAGCCATAGACATGACAAGAACTAATTCAATATCCAACATAAAACTGAAAATAAAGTAAAGAAAGAAAAGAAATTACTAAATAATGGTCTCCAATCTTGAACTCCAAGATGTGTTGTGTTATTGGCAAGAAGGAACCCTTAAAAACTGCATAGGATTCTCTTTTTCTAGCCTCCAAACCGACATTAAGGTTTTCCTTGGGCCCGGTCCATAATTCGTCTAAAACTCGATTTTTCCGCGTCGCCGCTGCTCATCAGCCGCGGCGAAGTTGCGACTTCGGATGTTTAGCGCGCTGCACTCGCTGTTCGAGGCGCGCGCTGGAACTTCGCAAGCCTTCAAGATTAGGCGCCGGGCGCTCGATTCTGGCTGGAGGCGCCGCGCTGGCCCGTGTCCGTGCCTGGTTCGCCACTTTCTCGCATTTTAGGCTCTGGAACCTCCACTTTTGCCCTCTTTTCGCTCCTTTTCCGCCAAAGAGCCACTTTAACAAATTTGACTCAAAAGAAAGAAAATCTATCCTAAGACGACACGTATTTATACAAAAATGGACAAAAGACTAACTAAAAACGACTCAAAAAGTGTATATAAAATACACCGATCAATAGTCTGCCCGTAAAGTATCTCGCCTTACCCGTTCTGGGACGTGATAATGTCATATAGTATGTCCATAAAGGTATACTGTCCGGACCATTCCTGGGACGCGATAATAACTCTTTGCATAACATTTTAAACCCTCTTCTCACTTCTTCTTAAGTCGTTATAACAACTTCCCATAAAACTATTATAGCAACCTAAATTAGAGAACTTAAGGCACTTTTTATTCCTTATTACTTAAGGAAAATTAAACCCAAAAGTACTACGTACATACATACTTAAAAGAATCTTAAAACTCCTTCTCTTTTTTAAATCCATAAACTTCTTCTTTTGAAACTCAAGTCTCTTAACTTTTGAAATAAAACATAGAAACCATACTTTTTAAATCAATTCCTTTCTTCTTTTAAGAATCAAGTCTCATAACTTGAAAAATAAAGTCTCTTAACCTTTTCAGAAATCAAGGTTCATAGTCTTAAAACTTCATGACATAAAACTCTTTAAATCAAGTAACATATGCTTTTATGAGTTGTGAATAGGTTATACTTGTTTATAACGATCTTATTAAAGCAACCATGATCTAGAAAATGTAATACAATTTTGTCTTATCTTAGCTTCTATGCAGATGGATAATTCTACTCATTTTAATTTAATTGATTGTCGATACATTTTCTTTTATTAACGCTGCAATGGCTTGTTCGATACTTATTCTCATTCGCAAGAAGAACTTAGCAAAGTCAACTCGACTCGAAATACTTCCTAACGACTCTTACCAACATCCCCATAAGACTTGGTAAGAACTTGGGATAACTTAGACATAACTTTTACATAGAGTAAATCAACATGCATACCTCTTAACTTCTAAGAGTAGAAGGAATCATGAAATAACACCATATGTATACCTCATACATAGAACCATGCCAAAAGAAGGAAGAGGTTCACATACCTCGCGACGATTATCGACAAGTAGCAAAATGCTCCAAAGTACTATAACCTTGCTAGCTTTTCCACCCTTCAAGTAGAATACTCTACTCGTAGTACTTCAACCTATAAGGGTCATAATATGTCTATTAACCTCTAGCTTCAAACGTAGAATATTCTAAGTGCAAAGTCACTAAATTCTACGGAAAACCGGACAACACTTCCTTTGTTTCTACATACTTTTCCACCTTTTCCAAGGCCCAAATTTAACAACCAAACACGCCACATTTAAGGCCCAACAATTCAGCTATCCAAAGGGGATTACACGTCTTAACAGGACATGTAAAATTCTGCCCCACAATAATACAAAACAATCCAATAATTCCATGCCATTCTCGGCTACAACAACATTAATTCTCCTTCAATTCCTTTTCAATCCAAGTTGTTATTCTAACATGTTATATAGTCGTAATCAAGTATAACAATTATAATCCCTTCTTATACAACATGCGACGACTAAAACTAATAGCCAAATTGAATTACAATCTCAAAGACTAAACTTGCTAGTTTCGGATTAGTGGTTCCAATATTCATAACACTTATAAATCTTCACAATATAAATCACATGATCATTTCTAACTTATCATAACATGAAATCTTTAATTACAATAGTAAAATGAAGATTATTACCTCTTTAAGCCCAAATCTTATCCAAAACCTAAAGTCGATCCTTAGCAACTTCAACTCCTCTTCTTGACGTTCCAAACCGCTATTTGCAACCCTTAGAAGTTCACAAGTAACTTCTCTTCAATTTCCAACTTCAAAGTTGAAGAAAACCTTAGGTTTTCACCTTGCGACTAACGTAAAAACATAGTTTTTCCGGGATCTTTCTATTGAGATATCCTTACAATACCTCTAGGAACCTTAGTTTAAAGTATTGGGATTATTGAACCACAAACGAAAAAAATTTCTTCTTGGAATGGAGCTTGGCCGAGAACACCTTAAGGCTAGCACAATATTCTTGGACACTTTTCTAAGTATGGAACTTGTCTTGCAATATGAATATATAAAATATTGGAGGGTCTAGATTAAAACACATGGGTGGCTTGGATGAATGGAATTAAATATCAATCCAAGTTGGGCTCTTTGACTTAGTCAATAATGTCAAGCTTGGACTTTGCAAGACTTGATCATCTAGCTTTGGGTCAAATGACCATTTAGTCCATGACTAAATCACCCAAGACCAACTTAAGGGGGTGACACGTGTCGCCCTCCGATTCGTCGCAATATTTCGTTTTCCGACATTTCCATAATTCCGATAAATTTTTACTAGTCTCAAATCTTATCATTTTTTAGTTCATACGTACGTTCTTATAAACATGTCCTGGAAATACGAGGTGTAACATTCTTCCCCCCTTAGAAACATTCGTCCTCGAATGTTCTTTCGGAGATCAATCTATCATTTCTCGGCATAATCTCATAGAACTACACTTAATGAAACCTAATTATGACACATATGGCCCTAATACCTCACACACACATATATGTCCATCATAAACCCAAAAGGGATTATCTTTTCGTACCTCTAGCCCCTTCTAGCAGATATACATAGTCTCAATATTATCCGTTCATGACACTTAAACATATAACAACTTTATCATGCATACAAGTCTCTAAAGGGTCGAAGACATACCTGAAATCATATAGGCGATTCAAAGGACCGCTAAAACTAGGAACTTCCACCACTTATCTGCACGTGGCTGCTTTGTCGTGCATGAGCATCCCGCCTAGCTATCAAGGCGAAGAACCCTTGACCGATCACGGTAGATCGCCGCCCACTAGTGCCACCTCTATAAGGACACTCTCTTAACATATGGCCTGACGACCACAAGAAAAACAAGCACCGTCACGCGCGACATATCCCGAATGAAACCTACCACGGCTGGGTGCATTGAGGCAAAAGTGGCCTCGATCGATGGAACCCCATCTCCCCGAGACCTGGCTCAGAGATCTGACCGGCCTGCATTCACGGGGTTGTAAAACCCCGCCGAAAAGCGTGGAGGAGCACTCGGTCGGGTGAAACGTGACCTAGTCTCGCCGAGGTTGTCGCCTCGAAAATTTCCTGAAACCCCGCTGCCCAGCCTCTTGGGCCGGATTGTGTCTGGTGGTCCTCTTTCTCTCATCCTCGATCCGCGTGCATACGCTGCATCTGGCAATATCCATACCGGTGAAGGGCGGCTCGTGCATGCGATAATCATATAACGGTCTTGCCCGTCACATAGCGGTGAACTTTGTCCGCCATGTCAGTTACAAAAGTATGCGCATACCTAGCCAACGAGTCAAACTCCAGGTTGTACTCTCTGATGGTCCTCCCATTCTGTCTCAATGACAAGAACCTATCAACACGGGCTCTCCTCATTTCAGGAGGCAAAATATGATCAAGAAAGGCCTCTGTGAACTCATCCCAAACTGATGGACGAGCACCCACACCCCTCGACAGCTCCCAAGACTCAAACCAGTTCAAAGCAATATCATGTAACCGGTAAGAAGCTAACACAATGACTTGTCTCGAGGCCCTAAGCACTGCATAGTCATTCGTAGTCGCGAGCGAACTCCCGAGGATTATCCTCCGGATCTCGAACCATAGAAATCGGGTGGACTACAACCGAAAATCCCAAATCCTCAAACGATCGGCTCAGGGTTAGCTACCGCTCTCATCGTCACGCCTACCACTATGCTAGTCAATAACCATATCTCGCTGCATAATCTCTAAACTCGCTTGGCTGCGAATGGAGGCTCGGGTATTGGAACCTCTGGAGGCTGCGGCACGGCTCCTCTAACACCGTGGCAGAATCAACTCGCCGCTCGAGCCACAACCTCGGGCATAATCTGGGCACGTGATCGTAACCCTCGTGGATCACTAGCGGCTCGCTGCTACCTTGCCCTTCTAGGCCACGTCGCGCCGTTGAGGCATAAGCGATACATAAAAATAGGTCGAGAGGATTCAACCTACTATGGCGGCTCTCTTGCACGATCTCGGAGAGAAGAATGGAAACCAATCCTAAATGTCCTGCTGCCTCACGATTATAGATGTGGTGCACAACACACCGATAATCAAGACTCTACTAGACACGGTCAGACACTTTCAGAGGACTAATCGCTCGATACCACTTTTATCACGACCGACACCAGGGCGCGATCGTGCCCTACCCAGGCACGTGCATGTATACATCGAGATAATCAGCGAACATACATGAAACTTATAAAATAAATCATGAAATAAAATCAGCAGTTAGCGGATAAGGCTAACTCCCCGACATAAATATACATAGCCAAGCAGCTTGCTCATTTCTTTACAAACCGACCCACAATATGTGACTCTGGACCTTCTAAGAGTTTTAACATAATAATTGTGGCGGGACAGGGCCCCGCCATACCCCTGAATATACATGAATCTACAACCTCAGGGGAAACCGTACCAAAAGATAAGCCTCCGGAGTAAATGGAGCTTTTTCCCAAAACGGAACCGAGATCCTAAGAGCAAGGATCACCAATCTGTGTACCTAATACTGCGGACATGAACGGCCCCGAACGCGGTCAAGACAACAAATTTAATATGGAACAGAAATAAGGTATAGTAAACAAATCATAATTGTACACAAGAATGACAGGGGAAAGTATATAAAACTAAATACCAGATACTACCGTGTCATTACTATCTCGTGAACTTAATCGTACCTTATTATCTTTTCCCATTTTTACATAAAAGTTATAGTCACATTCTTACGTACATGCTTAGGAAAAATCGTCAAGTTCATTACCATATAACTTATTTACCTTGCATAACATAAATCCGCCTTTATGGAGGACGCTATATCGCCTTACCCGATGGGACGCGATAGGTCATATAGTGCGCCCGTAAAGGTATCTTTGCCCGACCCATTCACGACGCGATAATGTCATATAGTACGCCCATAAAGGTATCTTGCCGGCCCATTCTCGACGCGATAATGTCATATAGTTGCCCGTAAAGGTATCTTGCCGGCCCATTCACGACGGGCGAAAATATCATATAGTCTCCCTATAAAGGTATACTGCCCGGCCCATTCCTGGGATGCGATAATGTCATATAGTCTGTCCATTAAGGTATACTGCCCGGCCCATTCCTTGGACTCGATAATGTCATATAGTCTGCCCATAAAGGTATACTGCCCGGCCCATTCCTGGGATGCGATAATGTCATATAGTGCACCATAAAGGTATCTTGCCGGCCCGTTCTGGGACGCGATAATAACTCTTTGCATAACATTTTAAACCCTCTTCTCACTTCTTCTTAAGTCGTTATAACAACTTCCCATAAAGCTATTATAGCAACCTAAATTAGAGAACTTAAGGCACTTTTTATTCCTTATTACTTAAGGAAAATTAAACCCAAAAGTACTACGTACATACATACTTAAAAGAATCTTAAAACTCCTTCTCTTTTTTAAATCCATAAACTTCTTCTTTTGAAACTCAAGTCTCTTAACTTTTGAAATAAAACATAGAAACCATACTTTTAAATCAATTCCTTTCTTTTAAGAATCAAGTCCCATAACTTGAAAAATAAAGTCTCTTAACCTTTTCAGAAATCAAGGTTCATAGTCTTAAAACTTTATGACATAAAACTCTTTAAATCAAGTAACATATACTTTTATGAGTTGTGAATAGGTTATACTTGTTTATAACGATCTTATTAAAGAAGTCATGATCTAGAAAATGTAATACAATTTGTCTTATCTTAGCTTCTATGCATATGGAGAATTCTACTCATTTTAATTTAATTGATTGTCGATACATTTTCTTTTATTAACGATGCAATGGCTTGTTCGATACTTATTCTCATTCGTGCAGTAACTTAGCAAAGTCAACTCGACTCCAAATACTTCCTAACGACTCTTACCAACATCCCCCATAAGACTTGGTAAGAACTTAGGATGACTTAGACATAACTTTTACATAGAGTAAATCAACATGCATACCTCTTAACTTCTAAGAGTAGAAGGAATCATGAAATAACACCATATGTATACCTCATACATAGAACCATGCCAAAAGAAGGAAGAGGTTCACATACCTCGCGACGATTATCGACAAGTAGCAAAATGCTCCAAAGAACTATAACCTTGCTAGCTTTTCCACCCTTCAAGTAGAATACTCTACTTGTAGTAATTCAACCTATAAGGGTCATAATATATTTATTAACCTCTAGCTTCAAACGTAGAATATTCTAAGTGCAAAGTCACTCAATTCTACGGAAAATCGGACAGCACTTCCTTTGTTTCTACATACTTTTCCACCTTTTCCAAGGCCCAAATTTAACAACCAAACACGCCACATTTAAGGCCCAACAATTCAGCTATCCAAAGGGGATTACACGCCTTAACAGGACATGTAAAATTCTGCCCCACAATAATACAAAACAATCCAATAATTCCATGCCATTCTCGGCTACAACAACATTAATTCTCCTTCAATTCCTTTTCAATCCAAGTTGTTATTCTAACATGTTATATAGTCGTAATCAAGTATAACAATTATAATCCCTTCTTATACAACATGCGACGACTAAAACTAATAGCCAAATTGAATTACAATCTCAAAGACTAAACTTGCTAGTTTCGGATTAGTGGTTCCAATATTTATAACACTTATAAATCTTCACAATATAAATCACATGATAATTTCTAACTTATCATAACATGAAATCTTTAATTACAATAGTAAAACGAAGATTATTACCTCTTTAAGCCCAAATCTTATCCAAAACCTAAAGTCGATCCTTAGCAACTTCAACTCCTCTTCTTGACGTTCCAAACTGCTATTTGCAACCCTTAGAAGTTCACAATTAACTTCTCTTCAATTTCCAACTTCAAAGTTGAAGAACACCTTAGGTTTTCACCTTGCGACTAACGTAAAAACATGGTTTTTCCGGGATCTTTCTATTGAGATATCCTTACAATACCTCTAGGAACCTTAGTTTAAAGTATTGGGATTATTGAACCACAAACGAAAAAACTTTCTTCTTGGAATGGAGCTTGGCCGAGAGCACCTTAAGGCTAGCACATTATTCTTGGAAATTTTTCTAAGTATGGAACTTGTCTTGCAATATGGATGAATATATAAAACATTGGAGGGTCTAGATTAAAACATATGGGTGGCTTGGATGAATGGAATTAAATATCAAGCCAAGTTGGGCTCTTTGACTTAGTCAATAATGTCAAGCTTGGACTTTGCAAGACTTGATCATCTAGCTTTGGGTCAAATGACCATTTAGTCCATGACTAAATCGCCCAAGACCAACTTAAGGGGGTGACACGTGTCGCCCTCCGATTCGTCACAATATTTCATTTCCCGACATTTCCATAATTCCGATAAATTTTTACTACTCTCAAATCTTATCATTTTTTAGTTCATACGTACGTTTTTATAAACATGTCTTGGAAATACGGGGTGTAACAGCTAGTGCCTTGGGGTTTTATAAAGTAAAGGATGTACGGCGGACGTACATGGTGCTATTGGTATCAAGTCCTTAATATTACATGATATTTATATAAAGTAAGTGTACGACGGACATACATGGTTTTATTGGATCTTAACCCGAAAAAGGAAGACATGGTATTGTCTTGGTTTTTCTAAAAAGGAAGACATGGTATTGTCTTGGTTATTCTTAAAAAGGAAGGTGTCACAACCCAACAGGGCGTGATGGTGCCTTACCAGGCACCTAGTGATACAACATCCAGTAATCGGAATATAAACAATAACATGAAATAACAAGAAGTATAAAACAATAATCTTGGAAACATGCCTTTGGCATATATAAACAATCTTTTAAAGCGAGCAGTTTAATCTTTTACAACCACGCCACATCAGCATTACTACGCACTTATGAATGAAATGACAACAACGACGGGACAGGGCGCCATACCCCGAATGTAGCACCTACTACAACAGGACTATGCGAAGATAAGCCTCGGAGAAGCGGAGCTTTCCCAAACGCTGACTGTGACCTAAAAGCAGGATCAACGAGTGGTGTACCTTTTACCGCGCATGAACGCAGCCCGGCGAGGTCGATAACAGTGCGAGTATGTGAAATCAAAATAAATCGTAAATGAAATCATAGTAGTCTATACAAAGCAGAGACATGTATGATAACCAAACTACGATTCTGATAAATAGCGATCGTATGCCGGGGACTCACGCTCAAAGTCATCACTCAATAATAACCATGGGTCTCACGCCCACAACATCAATCATGCCCGTGGAATACCTTCTCAGCTGTGCCATCTATGATATAAAAGCACCAAGGAATACACATGAACACGGGTCCCACTGTGTCCAAATAAACGATGCGGGTAAGTCGAAGGCATAGCGACTACTAACACCAGCGTAACTAACAAGGTCATAAATCAGATCATGATATCTGTCTGCATCACATGATCAAGCTGGTCACTCGCGCGATCAAATGTGCGCGTCAGCCCGAACTTTCCGCAGCTCGCATAGGCCAACCTCATAGGCGCGTGAGGTATAACCCCGCGTCGAGGTAGCTACTCCGGCGATCGCCCCGACTCGCGCATGGCCACAAGGACCGCGTGACCACAAGGGCCAGAACTAACACGAACTCCGTGGTTCCGCATGGATCCCCGGACCCGCATGAGGTATTCTCGAATCATGGTCCTGGATCGCTCGAGTCTACCACCGTCGGAGGGAGCAACCTCCGACACAAGTCAAGGTGTGGTACAATACCAACATAATACCGATAGTCAAACAACTTTAAGCGCGAATCGAGGAAAACCCTTTACACTAACATCACAAGATACTAACACACGTAGCATCCTAACATGTTTACTTATCAAATCAACAGAAAGTATTACAAGGCTATCACAAACCAATACAATCAAGTTATTCACACAAGGTACTTTCATTAACAAGTTCGTATCTACCCCCAAAGTACTTCACACATTAAATCTTTAAAAGATCCGCTCCTTCCACATAAGTCACACAATACCCATAGTATAAAATAGAATCATTGGCTTTTAAGTAAACCCAAAACACTTACCTTTGTAAAATCAAGTAACAACGTTATTTTCCAAGCGTCCAAGTTTGCCTAATTTCAAATGCTCAAGTCACTTATTTTAGAAAGGTTTCATAACTCATAGTCTTAATCTCTTTTAAAACATTTGAGTAACATAAGTCTTATGTGAATAGGTTATTCTTGTTTATAATAATCTTACTACACTGACCGTGACCTAGAAAATGGAATATCATTTTGTCTCATCTTAGTTTCTATGCGGATGGAGGTTTCTACTGGTTTTAATAATACAACTCGTTAGTCAAGACATTTTCCTTTATTAACGCCGCAGTTGGTTTGGCGATACACATTCGATTTCAAATCAAGAAACATTCTTAAGCCGTTATACCTAACTTCCCATAAAGCTAGTATAACTCTTAAGTTTTCAAAACCAAGTATTATTCTCCCTTCAAAACGATTTATAAATCTTTTGAAATACAACAAGTTCTTTATTATAACAAGCCGGTTATAATTCACATCAGTTACCTTTTAAAACCACAAGGTATTTTCTTACCTACATAAAGTCATATGACTGACTTCCCATAAAGCCGTTATAACACTTTATGTTTTAAAAACAATCAAACACGCTTAACACTGCACGTCACCGTACTACATAGTTCACAC
The DNA here is from genome assembly GCA_029844215.1 of Przewalskia tangutica. Lineage (NCBI taxonomy): Eukaryota > Viridiplantae > Streptophyta > Magnoliopsida > Solanales > Solanaceae > Przewalskia > Przewalskia tangutica. The sequence continues at coordinate 53,273,375 of CM056725.1, read as the reverse complement.
ATATCATGCTAGAAGAGATAGGAAGAGGTTCACATACCTCGCGGCGAGTATCGACAATAAGCAAAATGCTCCACGTACTACAACCGTGCTAGCCCTTTCCACTCCTCAAGTAGAATACGCTACTCTTAGCACTTTCACCTAAAAAGGTCACAAACGTCTATTAACTTCAAAACACAAGGTTCCATTTCTATAGAAAATTCGCAAAGACTCCCCGCATGACAGAAATCTCCTCCTCTATCGAAAGCCGCCACCCACCAACGGGGTTTTACACGCCTAACCGGACGTGTACATTTCTTCTCGATTACTACACAAGTTCATCGCAATACTGATCCTATGTAAATACATTCGATTCTTTTCTTTATTCTTCAGCTTAAGTCAAAAGACATTGCGCGACTAAGCTTAGTTCTATATATAGTATACTTCAACTATATAATCTAACAACATGTAATTTCCAATTACAAATAGAGGACAAGATAATTACCTCGATAAGCCCATAATTATCCAAGTATAAATGTCGATCCTTGGCGCTTAGCTCCTACTCGGGTGCTCCAACCCGCTCCAAACAACCCTTAGAAGTTCTAACCAACTTCTACTTAAATACTTCAATCACTCAATGAAGATTTCCCTGGGTTTCGTTTGAGACAAAAAGGACATACGGTAGTATTTCCTGCTCTACGTATAGAGGTTTCTTTGGAATACTACAAGGTATACGGCTAAGGTAATTTGGGTATAGTAACAATACTTTTGAGAGTATTTCTACCAAGAGGGTGTATTCTCACGAGAACAACAAGGCAAGTGGGTACCTCACGACACCACTAGGAGTGGGTGTACCTCGGCCAAGGCCTCAGGAGTGGTGCACCTCCGGCCAAGGCCTCACAAAGGAAGAGGAGGGACGAAACCAACAAGGAGGAGGAGGTTTTCAAGACTTGGAAATTATGGAATGGATGAAGAAGTCTTCAAGGGGAGGTATTTATAGGCCAAGCAAAGGCCAACCAAGGCCAAGATCTAGCAGTGGGGGCAAGTGGAGGACAAGATATGCCCAAGTGCCCCTAGACCCTACTCCTTAAAACCTCACAAATATCTACACAAATATCTACCAACACTTGCTCATCCATTCGCCCTAACCGCCCTTCAAGTCCACCAATGAGAGGTGCCAAGTGTTGCCCTCTCGTTGGTCCAAACGCTTTGTCTCTCGGAAAAATCCGCAAAAATACTAAATGACATAGCCGTAATTTACCCTTCGTAAGTTAGGTAACGCTTCGTCAAAAACGACTCTAACCGGTGTTGCACAAACATATTTCGGCAAGGGTGCCACATTGGGGTGACACGTGTCGCCCCGATTCGCCCAAAATATTTCGTCTTCCAAAATATCCATAACGCCAAAATCTCAAAAATCAAAGGGCCCACAAAATCAGAATTTCTCAGTGGGCCCCACGTGACCATTTCCGAAAATAAAATCCCAAAATTCTAATATAATCTATGAAGTCCAAATACCAAATCTGGGAATCCAATTCCCATTAACGAACCTTTTTCCTTCACAAAAACCGGAAACTTTTCCGTGGAAAAATCACCTCTTTCTTCCTTTCCAATCTTTCTGTCGTATTCTCGTACGTACGTCCTCGCATACATACCCTGGAACTACGGGGTATAACAGAAGGCATGCTATTGTCTTGGTTTTTCTAAAAAGGAAGGCATGGTATTGTCTTTATTATTCTAAAAAGGAAGGCATAGTATTGTCTTGGTTTTTCTAAAAAGGAAGGCATGGTATTGTCTTGGTTATTCTAATAAGGAAGGCATGATATTGTCTTTGTTTTTTTAAAAAGGAAGGCATGGTATTGTCTTGGTTATTCTAAAAAGAAAGGCATGGTATTGACTTGATTTTTCTAAAAAGAAAGGCATGGTAGTGCCTTGAGTTTTATAAAATGATAGTTCATTCTATTTGTTTAAATGAGAGTCAAAGATGATTTAACTTGCATATGGTTGCTCATGATGGCTATTCGTGCAAGTATTATATTCCCACATCATCGCGCCCCTCACTAGAGGGCCGACAACATTATTATATTATTTCATGGACATGCTTCCACGATGGTGGAATTCCATGGGCATGCTTCCGTGAGGCGGGTTCAATTCCCGTGACATTATATTAGTCCATGGACTAGCTCTCCATGATGCGAGTAGGTATACTCATGCGGGTCTAAGGACTTATACGGGTTCAATTCCCATGATATTATATTATTCCATGGACCAGCTCTCCATGATGCAGGTATATATATTCATTGCGGGTCTAAAAGATCCATGCGGGTTCAATTCCCATGAATAGGATATGCATAATGATCCTGAGGGCAGGTGTCCCTGATTTTGACATGACTTTTCATATGTTAAAATGGTACAATTGATTTCATAATTTGAAATGGCATTTTGAAAAGATACACTGATTCTCATTGTTATAAAGAATGAGTAGTATAGAGTACGATGCAGATGCAGTGGTATTGATGGTATTGGCGGTGAAGTGCGGTGATACATTGGTACAGTGGTACAAGGTATAGTTGACTCTATTTTATATGGCACGGTCGGATCTGGTAGTTTGATTATTATACTTATCTCTGACATTCTTTGGCCTGTTATGATCTTGTTTACTGTACTTTATGTTTACATACTTGGTACCTTGTCGTACTGACCCCCTCTTTGGGGGCTACGCTCATGCCCGCAGGTGTAGGTACTCAGTTTGGTGATCCGCGTGCTTAGGATCATTGCTCAGCTTTTGGAATAGCTCCATTATTCCGGAGCTTATCATTTTGGTACAGTTTTGCCGTTACAGGCTTATGTATATTCAGGGGTACGACGAGGCCTTATCCCGTCATAGTTTCTATCAAACTCTTAGAGGTCTGTATTCATATGTGGGTTGGACTTGTGTACAGTTGTAGATCTTTTGGTTATTGTATATAACGGCAGCCTTGTCGGATTTGCCTATAAAAAAATTGATGATGAGTTTTCTTTAGCTTCCACTGATTATTGGGATGTATGGGTAGAAGGGTGCCCAGGTAGGGCACCAGTCGTGGGCCCGGGGTTCGGGTCGTGACACAAATTGTTTCTAAGAAAAGAAAAAATATGGTTTTTCGGATGTCCGAACCTATTGTGTCAGGTGGATGTAGACAATGCAGCAAGGGAGACAGATGGTTGACTTCTGACAGCGGAAGATTGAGTGAAAGGGTATAGGTCTCCCACACTCTCCGTATTGAGATCCTTCACATAGAAACCAAAAGGGTCAAAATCGACAGACACCCAATTATTACGAGTGAATTTTCTAACAGATATCAATTTTTTAATGATTTGAGGTGCGTAGAGGACATGTTAAGTGAGAAGGGTGGGTGGGGATTTTTGATGTGTGTATTACCATAACCTGCAATTGGAATGCGTTGACCATTGCCAACAGTAATGTATTGAGAATACTTTAACCGAAGTAGTTGGGAAAAATTACCTGAAGAGTTGGTCAGGTGTGATGTGGCTCCAGAGTCCATATACCAATTATTGTCGGGCTGTTGAAGGCTGAGAGTGTTGAAAGCTTGGCCCAAATCAGTGGCTTGCGGGAACTGCTGGCCCGCCATCAAATGGGCCTGCTGAGGCGTCTGCTGGGCTGATCTCGGATTGAAGGGAGCTGGGCCCAGAACACTTGGCCTCCAATTTTGTTGGACTTGGGCCCCTATAGTCGGATAAGGGCAGGCAGGGGAAGCCCACGGCGCTGAGTTGGGCCAAGGTTGTGGACCGGGCATGCTGGGCCTTGCCTTTGTCGCGGTCCTTCCCTTTGTTGCCTTGCGCCGCTGCCTCGCCGCCACTCCTCTGCTGCTGGTTGTCCGGCGGTGGTTTAGCTGTGGTGATTGTTGGCGACTGCAGGTTTTCAGCAGCAAGTGTTTTTTTATTATGCTTATCCTGTTTAGCACGTCGTGTTTCTTCCAACAACAATTGTGAACGCGTCTTGTTGAAAGTTGGAAGTGGATCAGCCTGTTGAATCATTGTTGCAAGAGTATCATATTCCCCTTTCGGTAATTCTACAATAGTGGTAGTACCATTTTAGTCTCAGAAACAGCTGTCCCAACGTGAGAAAGTTGATCAATGGCGAGTTTCAATTATTTGCAATATTCGGTCATGTTATTAAAATTCTCAAAACATGTGTTGTTGGACTGCTCCTCTAAATACACCGCCCGGATATTTTTATTATCCTGAAATATTTCCTTCAAGCGTAACCAAAGTCCGCGCGCCGAAGCACCTGTTTTCAGGATAGTACACAACAAGTCCTTTGAGATGGTACCATATATCCATTGTTTGACAATGACGTCAACGACGGCGCCATGTCGAGTCTTCAATCTCAGGGGGGCGAGGGATTGAATCATCAATGTGATCGAGCACGTTATACGCGCACGCATGGATATAAAACAGTTCTACCGACATAGAATATTGACAGTCTTCTTGATCAAGAATTATAGGGACAAAGTTCTTAATGTTTGTGATAGTAAACACCAGATGAAAAGACGACTTTGAGGAATGAGGGGGTGTCAAATAAGCCGGAGGTAGAACCAGTGGTTTTAGGGGAGTTAGGAAGAGACATGTGTCATGCCCCAAACCTGTGGCATGATCGGGTGCCCTACAGGCACCTTTTATTTACACAACTCAAATAAACTGCGGAAGGTAAATGACACTCTAATTTTTTTTCTTAAACAAAGGCAAAGCCGATAAGGCTGCCATAATATAAGTCACCCAAAAGGGTCTACACTGTTCAACAATGTAAATACAACTCTAGTCCCAAATTCACATATGAATACTGCACTTAAGATTTTGGACAAATACTATGACGGACAAGGCCCCGTGCATCTGAATATACCTAGCCATAATGACAAGCTCCGAAACATTGGAGCTATCCCATAAATCTGAACAAGGATCCTAAGCTCGCGGATCCACAACTGAGTACCTAGACCTGCGGACATGAACGCAGCCTCGGGCCAAGACACAGTACTAAGTATGGAGCGGAATACAATCTGATAAGAACAAGATCATAAGCGTACAAAAGAATGACAGGCAAGTATGAAAATCAAATACCGATCCTACCGTGTCATATAACAATCGAGCCAATTATACCTTGTATCACCGTACCATCAACACCGCACTCACTTTCACATATGAAAGCCATGTCAAAATCGTGGACACCGCCTCAAGATATAATATCACGAGCATGCTCGTGGAATACAACATCATCACAAGATGTAACAAGTATAATATACAACCATCATCAGATAAGCATGCCCGTGGAATTCCAACATCACTGTCGGCATGTAACAAGTATAATAATCAAATACCAGTACATTGTGCCTTTTTAAATGTTATACCCCGTATTTCCAGAGTATGTACGTAAGGACGTACGTAGAAAAATTTGAAACTTGTACTAAGGCTTGGCCGAATTAATTTTGTTCACAACACCCGTTTAGAGTCGTTTTCGACTAAACGCTTTTCACCTTTTCGTAGGGAATTTCCTATGTCATTTTTAATTTTGCGGATTTTTAGAGGCGAAACATTTTGGACCAACGGGAGGCGACACTTGGCACCCTCCAATTGGTGGACTTGAAACGCCCATTGGGACGATTTGGGCTAGCCTTTGCACGTTTTGGTGCCTTGGCTAAAGTCGAGGTTGGTAGGATATTTGTGTGTAGTAAATCCTAGCCCTACACTTGCCTAACACTTGGTTTAATCTTGGCCATTGGTTGGCCTTCACTTGACCTATAAATACCCTCTCCCTTTGATGAATTCTTCATCCTTTCCACAAATCTCTAAGTGTTAAAATCCTCCCTCTCTTGTTGTTTCGCCCCTCCCCTCGCCGAGAGCCCTCCCTGTGTGGCCTTGTGGCGAGACTTCACCCCTCCTAGTGGTGTTGTTCTCGTATAATATACCCCCTTGGTGGTGTAGAAATACTCTCAAAAGTATTGTTATAATGCCCAAATTACCTTAGACGGATACAGTGTTGTATTCTAATTTTATACCTATACGAAAATGCCTGAAATACTATTATACTCCGTCTACAAAACCGAAACCCTAGGAAAATCTCCATAGTCCGTTGAGTATTGTGTAGAAGTTGGTTAGAACTTCTAAGGTGGTTTAGAGCGGGTCGAGCGCCGGAGTTGAGCTAAACGTTTGCCGGATCGACTTTAACTAGGATAATTATGGGATTATCGAGGTAATTATCTTGTCCCTCTGTTGTAATTGGAAATTACATATTATTAGAATATATAGTTGAAGTATACTATATATAGAACTGAACGTAGTTATCGGCAATGTCTTTTGACTTAAGCCTGAATAATACTTACGGCAATGTCTTGCGACTTAAGCTGAATTTAAAGAAGAATACCGAATCGTAATTACATAGTATCAGACATGAGACTTGTGTAGTAGTAGCCGTGGAGTAGAATTGTACCGTTAGGTTAGGCGATAACCCCTCGGTTGGCTTGGCAGTACCGATAGAGGAGAGATTTACGTTGTTGGGGAGGTCTGCACAATTTTCGGTAGAATGTTCTACGATGAGATCTAAATGTTAATAAGCGCCTTGTGGCCTTATAGGTTGAAGTACTACGTGTGGCGCGATCTACTTGGCTAAGGAGTAGCCGGTTGGAAGTACTTGAGCGTTTTGCTATTAGTCGATAATCGTCGCGAGGTATGTGAACCTCTTCCTATCTCTTCTAGCATGATATGTGTGAACTATGTAGTGCGAGACGCATACGTGCTAAATGTATTTAATTGGTTTAAACATAAAGTGTTATAACGGCTTTATGGGAAGTCGCTATAAACATGACTTTATGTTGGTAAGAAAATACTTGTGGTTTTTAAAAGGTAAATCGATTTGAACTATAACCGCTTGTTATGTGTTAATAGAGAACTTGAAGTAATACTTGGTTTTGAAAACTTAAGAGTTATACTAGCTTTATGGGAAGTTAGGTATAACGGCTTAAGAATGTTTTATCGATTTGAAATCGAATGTGTATCGACAAACCATCACAGCGTTAATTAAAAGGAAAATGTTTTGAATAATTAAGTATTATTAAAACCAGAGAAACTTCCATCCGCATAAGCTAAGATGAGACAAAATGATATTTCTAGATCATGGTCTTTGTAATAAGATTGTTATAAACAAGAATATCCTACTCACATATAAGGCTTATGTTTCTCCGATTGTTTAAAATAGAATTATATTCTTAAATGAATAAGACTATGAACTACGAAACCTTTCTAAAATAAGAAACGTGAACATTTGAAATTAGGCAAACTTGACGTTTGGAAAATAATGTTGTTACTTGATTTTACAAAGGTAAGAGTTTTGGTTTTCTTAAAAGGACAGTCACTCTATTTTATACTACGGGTATTGTGTGACTTATGTGAAAGAAACAGATCTTTTAAAGATTTAATGTGTGAAGTACTTTGGGGATAGATACCCGAACTTGTTAGTAGAAAGTACCTTGTGTGAATAACTTGATTGTATTGGTTTGTGATAGCCTTGTAATACTTTCTTGTTGATTTGATAAGTAAACATGTTAGGATGCTACGTGTGTTAGTATCTTGTGATGTTAGTGTAAAGGGGTTTTCCCTTCGACTGCGCTTTAAAGTTGTTTGACTATCAACCGTTATGTTGGTATTGTACCACTCACCTTGACTTGGCCGGAGGTTAAGCCGCCTCCACGCGGGTAGACTCAGCGTGCGGGACCATGATTCGAGAATACCTCACGCGGGTCCAGGGATCCATGCGGAACTACGGAGTTCCGTGTTAGTGCGCGCCTTTATGGTCACGCGGTCTTTGTGGCTACGCGATCGCGAGTCCAGGCGACGCCGGGAGTAGCTACCGACGCGGGTTATACCTCATGCGGGCCTATGAGGTTGGCCTATGCGCGAGTCGCGAGAGTTCGTGGCTAGACGCGCACATTTGATATCGCGGCGAGTGACCGCCTTTTTATCATGTGACGGCAGACAGATATCATGACACGCTTTATGACCTTGTTGCACTGCTGGTGCTAGTAGTCGGCTATGCCTTCCATTTACCCTGCATCGTTTTATTAGGACACGGTGGGACACAGTGTTCATGTGTATTCTCGTGCTTGTATATCATAACCGCCAGCCGGTGAGAAGGTATTCCACGCATGATTGATGTTGTGGGTGTGAGACCCATTGTTATGTTTGAGTGATGACTTTGAGGGCGTGAGTCCCTGACTTGATATGACTGCTTGTTTATTGTGAACTATAGTTTTGTTATCATACATGTCTCCTGCTTTATATAGACTACTATGATTCCATTTACGATTTTCGATTCACATACTCTGCACTGCAGATCGACCTCCTTCGGGGCCGCGTCACGCCGCAGTAAAGGTACACCGCCGTTGATCCTCGCTCTAGGGTCATGCTCAGCTGGGAGAGCTCCGCTTCTCCGAGGCTTGTCTGCATAGTCCCTGTTGCAGTGCTTACATCTGTGGTATGACGGCCCCGTCCCGTTGTTGTCATATCATTCGTGAGGTCTCAGAGTAATCATTGCAAGTGTGGTTTGTAAAAAGGATTAAACTGCTCATGTTGAAAAGTTGTTATTTACATATATGCGAAAAGGCAAGTTTTTCTCAGATTATTGTTTCATATTTCATAATATGTCTTGTATCGCTTTATGTTCCTGACACTGATGTTGTATCACCAGGGTGCGGGGTAAGGCACTACCACGCCCGAATCGGTCGTGACAAAAGTGGTATCGAGCGATTAATCCTCGGAAAGTGTCTACGCATCAGATCCAGAGTCTTGATTATCGCGTGTTGTGCACCACATCAATAATCGGGAGGCTATAGGGTATTTAGGATTGGTTTCTATTCTTCTCACTCTTAGATCGTGCCTTAGAGTCGTGTTGTAAGTTGGACCTCCGACGATTTCTTTCCTACCGTTATGCCTCCGCAGGGCAAACCCGCCCAGAGGGCGCGCAAGGCGGAGCCGCGAGTAGAGTTCAGAGGCGGCGAGGGCACATGCCCAATCATCACCGAGTTAGGTGCTTCATTCGGGATTTCGCGACATCACTAGCCCCAAGAAAGTTTAGCACGGCGCGGCAGCCTTCTCGCGACCATGATATTTGAACCTTCAGTTCCACGACCGGGAACGGTGAATATAGATTGCAAAGAGGCAACCCTGTTACTAGCTATGGATTTGGCTACCAGAGAGTATACCGATGTATCGCGAGTCTTGATGACTACCTAAGAGAAGGTTGTGCAAGAGTAATTCTTCAGTTAGGCTTGAGCATGACCTGTGTACGGGCTTATGCGCAGCAGGCCAAGAAACGTAGAGATCGACGGGTTAATGAAGGACAACAGAAGAGGGCCAGAGCAGCAAGGTCCTTTGGTAACTTTCGAGGCGAGTCGCCTCACCAGCAGATTAGATATGCACATCCACCGGTGCAGAGAGGTCTCCGCGGGGTTCGTGACGTTCGGGCGTGCAGGAGTTGGTCGAACTCCGGGGCTTCCTGTTCATTACAGGATGACGCCATCCCGGAATGTCGTCTTTTAGTTGTACTTGTTTTATCTATGACCGCCAAGGTCCGTGTCGGGCGGTGTCCTTGTAAGAGAACTTAGCCTTCGTGATTGGTGGGTAGTTTGTCATCTCCTCAGCTGCGCCTACGGGCGTGTTTGATTAGAACGGCTAAAGGGTGTGAAACAAAGAGTTATAGATATATCTTTAACCCTCCGGAGATCGGTATGTGTGATAAGTGAGTATACCTTAAGTGCTATGTTCTGATAGCAGTGTGTTAGTTGTGATTAGAAATCTTGGTTGTTTAACCGAGTAAGATTTTGGGGGATAGAGAAGGTGTGAGCCTTAGAGCTTTTACGTAGACCTTGTGAGGTGAGGCCATCTCGAGAAAAGGTGTAGTGTTATGTTTGACCCTTATCGGAAGTGCATAGTGCACGTGAGTTGTGTTTGGGATAGGTCCCAAGTGTGGAATGAAAGGGGGTAGTTGAGCTAAGAAGACCGCTAGGTTTTCGTAACGTGTTTAGTGAGAGTTTTCCTTCGCGAGCTAGCGCTACGCTTGGCCGCGTCGGGTTGAGGCCACGCACGTCAACCCGCGGCATGGTCGTGGTGGGGTCGGTTGTGGTGGTCCCGCCGCGTGATAGGTCACGAGGGTGTTAGGCCCAAATTTAGTTGACCAAACGAAGTTCGTGGATCGTTGCTCAACCATGAGTCGGGCCGATGGGGCAGCCCATCGTGTTCTTCGGCCAGACCGTTTACTGCGTGTTGAGTTATCGTAAAGGTTGTAGGCTGCACGAGGTGCCTACCTACACCTTAAGACGCATGTGGAGCCTGTGTTACGGCTGTTTTTTTTTCTCGAGGTTTTGCCAGCAAGGTTAGGAACTCGTGAGTCTCGACCGCATTCGCCCGCCGCTGGTCGGATTTCGCGAGAGTAGTTGTGGAGATTGTTGTCTCGTGGAGGAGTGTTTAAGCTACCATTTCGTGTTCGGATGTCACCTTTTGAAGCCTTGTAGGGGCGGAAGTGTAAGTTGCCGGTCGATTGGTTCGATGTTGGCAAGGTTCAGACAGTTGGTTCAGGCTTGTTCCAGCAGACTGTGGATAGTGAGAAGCTTGTCTAGAAGTGGTTACGCGGCTCGGAGAAATCGTGCGATAATCGACGACGCCAGAGTTCGTGCCGACGGCCGGTCTTCGAAAGTACCACCCCGGGTGGGTGTGACGAGTTTTGGAATACAGAGGGAACTTAGCCCGAGTTACTTTGGGCCTTTGTGTCCATGTGAAGAATAGGCCAGGTTGCCTATATGTTAGCTTTTGCCGTCCGACTTAGGAGGCAGCATGTCCGGTCCTTCGTATTGTTATGATCGGGAAAGTATCGGAGAATCCATCCAGAGTGTTCCCAGTTAATAATGACCACATTAGAGATAGTAACCAGTCTGAAATCAAGCCGTATCGAATGTGGTAAGAGTTCGAGTGTACGACCTCGTGGATCGCAAGCAGCCCGGTACCATTTGTTGGGTCGTCGGAGCAAGGCTCGCGACAAAGTGACAAAAGTGGTACCATTTGTTGGGTCGCCTGAGAAGGTTAATGCCTCAGGCAAAGTGACAAAGTGGCCCAAAGTGGTGCGAAGGAAGTATATTTTAGACCCCGGTGAGAAGTGTTTTGTGGTGATGGTTAGAGGTGTTTCCTCGTGGACTTTGATGTAAGTAGTTGCGCAGTTGTTTCTGTGGCCAGGTGTGATTGATTCTCGTAAGTATAGTAGTGAAGACTATCTTTGGCGCACGCTTGTTTGAGGCTTGAAGGAACATTCGGGACGAATGTTTCTAAGAAGGGGAGAATGTTATACCCCGTATTTCCAGAGTATGTACGTAAGGACGTACGTAGAAAAATTTGAAACTTGTACTAAGGCTTGGCCGAATTAATTTTGTTCACAACACCCGTTTAGAGTCATTTTTCGACGAAACGTTTTCACGACTTCGTAGGGAATTTCCGCTATGTCATTTTTAATTTTGCGGATTTTTAGAGACGAAACATTTTGGACCAACGGGAGGCGACACTTGGCACCCTCCAATCGTGGACTTGAAACGTCCATTGGGACGATTTGGGCTAGCCTTTGCACGCTTTTTGGTGCCTTGGCTAAAGTCAAGGGTTGGTAGGATATTTGTGTAGTAAATCCTAGCCCTACACTTGCCTAACACTTGGTTTAATCTTGGCCATTGGTTGCCTTCACTTGACCTATAAATACCCTCTCCCTTTGATGAATTCTTCATCCTTTCCACAAATCTCTAAGTGTTAAAATCCTCCTCTCTTGTTGTTGTTCTCGCCCCTCCCCTCGGCCGAGAGCCCTCCCTTGTGTGGCCTTGTGGCGAGACTTCACCCCTCCTAGTGGTGTTGTTCTCGTATAATATACCCCCTTTGTGGTGTAGAAATACTCAAAAGTATTGTTATAATGCCCAAATTACCTTAGCCGTATACCTTGTTGTATTCTAAGGTTATACCTATCTGAAAATGCCCGTAAATACTATTATACTTCCGCTACCACAAACCGAAACCCTAGGAAAATCTCCATAGTCCGTTGAGTATTGTGTAAGTTGGTTAGAACTTCTAAGGGTGGTTTAGAGCGGGTCGAGCGCTTCGGAGTCGAGCCAAACGTTTGCCTGTGATCGACTTTAACTAGGATAATTATGGGCTTATCGAGGTAATTATCTTGTCCTCTGTTGTAATTGGAAATTACATATTATTAGAATATATAGTTGAAGTATACTATATATAGAACTGAACGTAGTTATCGCAATGTCTTTTGACTTAAGCTGAATAATACTTACGCAATGTCTTGCGACTTAAGCTCGAATTTAAAGAAGAATACCGAATCGTAATTACATAGCTGTATTACAGAGACTTGTGTAGTAGTAGCCGTGAGTAGAATTGTACCAAGGGTTAGACGTATAACCCCCTCGTTGGCTTGCAGCCTACCGATAGAGGAGAGATTTACGCCGCATGTGGGGAGGTGTCGAATTTTCGGTAGAATGTTCTACGATGAGATCTAAATGTTAATAAGCGCCTGTGGCCTTATAGGTTGAAGTACCACGTGGCGCGATCTACTTGGCAAGGAGTAGCCGAGCGGTTGGAAGTACTTGGAGCGCTTGCTATTAGTCGATAATCGTCGCGAGGTATGTGAACCTCTTCCTATCTCTTCTAGCATGATATGTGTGAACTATGTAGTACGGTAGACGCATACGTGCTAAATGTATTTAATTGTTTAAAACATAAAGTGTTATAACGGCTTTATGGGAAGTCGGTTATAAAATTTTTTTACGTTGGTAAGAAAATACTTGTGGTTTTTAAAAGGTAAATCGATTTGAACTATAACCGCTTGTTATGTGTTAATAGAGAACTTGAAGTAATACTTGGTTTTGAAAACTTAAGAGTTATACTAGCTTTATGGGAAGTTAGGTATAACGGCTTAAGAATGTTTTATCGATTTGGAAATCGAATGTGTATCGACAAACCAACTGCGGTTAATAAAAGGAAAATGTTTTGAATAATTAAGTATTATTAAAACCAGAGAAACTTCCATCCGCATAAGCTAAGATGAGACAAAATGATATTTCCTAGATCATGGTTGCTGTAATAAGATTGTTATAAACAAGAATATCCTACTCACATATAAGGCTTATGTTTCTCCGATTGTTTAAAAGAGAATTATATTCTTAAATGAATAAGACTATGAACTACGAAAACCTTTCTAAAATAAGAAACGTGAACATTTGAAATTAGGCAAACTTGGACGTTTGGAAAATAATGTTGTTACTTGATTTTACAAAGGTAAGAGTTTTAGTTTTCTTAAAAGGATACCACTCTATTTTATACTACGTATTGTGTGACTTATGTGAAAGAAACAGATATTTTAAAGATTTAATGTGTGAAGTACTTTGGGGATAGATGCGAACTTGTTAGTAGAAAGTACCTTGTGTGAATAACTTGATTGTATTGGTTTGTGATAGCCTTGTAATACTTTCTTGTTGATTTGATAAGTAAACATGTTAGGATGCTACGTGTGTTAGTATCTTGTGATGTTAGTGTAAAGGGGTTTTCCTTCGATCGCGCTTAAAGTTGTTTGACTATCACCGTTATGTTGGTATTGTACCACTCACCTTGACTTGTGCCCGAGGTTGCCGCCTCCACGCGGGTAGACTCAGCGATGCGGGACCATGATTCGAGAATACCTCATGCGGTCCGGGGATCCATGCGGAACTACGGAGTTCCGTGTTAGTGGCGCGCCTTTATGGTCACGCGGTCTTTCAGGCCATGCGGATGCGAGTCCGTGACGACGCCGGGAGTAGCTACCCTCGATGCGGGTTATACCTCACGCGGCCTATGAGGTTGGCCTATGCGAGCCGCGGAGAGTTCTGGCTAGACGCGCACATTTGATCTCGCGGGCGAGTGACCAGCTTTTATCATGTGACGGTTCAGACAGATATCATGACACGCTTTATGACCTTGTTGGTGCTGGTGTTAGTAGTCGGCTATGCCTTCAGATTTACCCCGCATCGCTTTTATTAGGACATGTGGACACGTGTTCATGTATTCCTCGTGCTTGTATATCATAAAGCTGGCGGTGGCGAAGGTATTCCACGCGCATGATTGATGTTGTGGGTGAGACCCATTGTTATGTTTGAGTGATGACTTTGAGGCGCGAGTCCTCGACTTGATATGATCGCTTGTTTATCAGGAATCGTAGTTTTGTTATCATACATGTCTCTCGCTTTATATAGACTACTATGATTCCATTTACTGATTTTCGTTTCACATACCGTACTGTCCAGATCGACCTCCTTGGGGCCGCGTTCATGCCGCAGTAAAGGTACACCGCCGTTGATCCTCGCCTTGGTCACAGTCAGCTTGGGAGAGCTCCGTTTCTCGGAGGCTTGTCTCGTATAGTCCGTTGTTGTAGGTGCTACATTCGAGGTATGACGGCCCCGTCCGTCGTTGTTGTCATATCATTCGTAGAGGTGCAGAGTAATCTGTGGGCAGGTTTGTAAAAGGATTAAACTGCTCATGTTGAAAAAGTTGTTATTTACATATATGCCGAAAGACAAGTTTTTCTCAGATTATTGTTTCATATTTCATAATATGTCTTGTATCGTTTTATGTTCCGCTGATTACTCTGATGTTGTATCACTAGGGTGCCCGGGGTAAGGCACCAGTCACGGGCCCGGAATCGGGTCGTGACATTAAAAGTAGAGTAATAAGAGTAAACTTTACATGCTTTAAAATAGGAAGCTTATGATCAATCTAGGGCCACCCGCCCATAGTATCATTATGCAATCCTACTCTTGGGATTATTTCACCGCAAGGGTCTTGTGGACCCGCATAGGATAATTTGCCCCGCATAGGACTATTTCACCAAGACAGACTATTTCACCCGCTTAGGCCCTACGGACCCGCAATGAGCATATACGCAATACTCGCATCATGGAGAGAAAATCCACGGATATGTATAATGTCTTAGGGTTTTACCCCGCAATTATACTTATAATACCAACACTAATGGCTATCATGAACAACATATGTAAGTTAAGTAATCTTTAACTCTCATTAGACAAAATGCATGCACCCTCTTTTTAAACAACCAAGGCAATACCATGTCTTCCTTTTAAAACAAACAAGACAATATCATGCCTTCCGTTCTAAAATAACCAAGACAATACCATGCCTTCTTATCTAAAATAACCAAGACAATACCATGCCTTCTTTTCTAAAACAAACAAGACTCTAACAAGTCTTTCATATTATAACACCAAGGCACTATCACACCTTGCATCACTAAGGATTAAAGTCCATTACAACAATTGTACGTCCGCCGTACATTCACTTTATAAACTAAATTTCCATTTAGAAAAGCCAAGTACTACATGTATCACTAGAAAGTAGGATCCAATACATGTATCATTTTGAAACCATCGTTTAGAAAATCAAGACACTTATCATACCAAGTATCTTTCTATGACATGGTTTTGGCAAATCAAGGCACTAAACATCACGTATTACTTTAAAATATCTTTGAAGATCAAAGTGTCGCGTATCATGTACTATATTAAGGACTTAATCATGGACATTCTCACATGATTTCCTTTCAACATTTTAAACCCTCTCTTGACTTTCCACAAACCTTATTATAACAAACATCTCATAAAGTCGTTATAACACTTTCATTTCTAGAAAACTAAAGCACTACCACATCTTTCCTTTTAATACAACCACGTCACTATCATGTTATGTAAGGGATTTGAACCCAAAGTACTATGTACGTCTATTATTTATAAAAAAATCATTTCATGCAATATTTATGGAGTTGAACCCAAAAGTATTATGTACATTCACCGTACATTCTTTCCTTTGTAAGACCCCAAGATTCTAACACTCGTAGTATCAAGACACTTCCACTTTCTAAAATCAAGTTAAGTGTACGTTTAACTTCAAGTAACCTATTCTTTTAATCATCAAGTCACATGTACTCACTAGGGTCGATACCGTGGCATTGAAACACCACCCCGCCCCCTGACTAACCTCGCCCCTTCGTAAAAGGCGGTCCGCCCTTCACTATAAGCGTTATGGCGCCGAACACTGCACCTCCGAAGTTGCAGCCGCTGCCCCGACACTGCGCCGCGCCCTGCACTCCAAAATCTACATTTTTGCATTATCACTTAGTCTTTTTTCATGTCAAGGACTCATTCTTTCCTTTTACGTTACTCCTATCTCTTTAAAATCAAGTAAGCTTTGTACTTATCAAATCAAGTACTATAACTTTCAAAATAAATCAAATTTCTTAACTCTAGAAATCAAGTCTCATAACTTGAAAAATAAAGTCTCATAATCTTTTAAATAAATCAAGTCACATAGGCTTTCCAAATAATCATGTCAAAAGAAGGAAGGATAGTTCACATACCTCGTTGACGACTAACTCATACGACAAGTAGCAATACGCTCCAATGTACTTCAATTTTATCGTCTATTCCACATTCCAAGTAGAATATGCTACACGTAGTACTTCAACCTATAATGACGATAGCACTTCTATCAACTTCAAGCTACTATTATAAGTGTCACGCCTCGAACTCCGGGCCCGCGACTGGTGCCCTACCTGGGCACCCTTCTATTCATACAACACAATAAACCGCGAAAGATAAATAACACTCTTTTTTTTTTCTTAAACAAAGGCAAAGCCGATAAGGCTGCCATAATATAAGTCACCCGAAAGGGTCTACACTGTTCAACAATGTAAATACAACTCTAGCCAGTACAGCCCACATATGAATACAAACCTCTAAGATTTTGGACAAATACTATGACGGTACAAGGCCCCACCGTACCTCTGAATATACCTAGCAATAATGACAAGCTCTGGAACATTAGAGCTATCCCATAAAGTTGAACAAGGATCCTAAGCTCGCGGATCCACAACTGTACCTAGACCTGCGGACATGAACGCAGCCCCCCGGAGAAAGGGGGGTCAGTACAACAATAATGTACCAAGTATGTGAACATAAGGTATTGTAAATAAACTCATAACAGGACAAATATGGCAGAAACAAGTATGAAAATCAAATACCAGATCCAACCGTGCCATGTAGCAGAAGAGTACCTTTTCAAAACGAGACTTATAACATAATCATGGACGCACTCACATGGTTTCAAATATACTTTTTTTTCTTCAAACAAGAGTCATGAAATAAGATTCCAACTATCCCACTTTCAAAAATAAGAAATTATGGACCTTCACACCTAATCTCAACTATCACATTTTCAAATAAGAAATTATGGACATTTTTACATAATCTCAACTATCACATTTTCAAATAAGAAATTATTGACATTTTCACATAATCTCAACTATCACATTTTCAAATAATGAATTATGGACATTCTGACATAATCTTAACTATCACATTTTCAAACAATGAATTATGGACATTCTCACATAATTTCAACTATCACATTTTCAAATAATGAATTATGGACATTCTTACATAATCTTAACTATCATATTTTCAAACAGTGAATTATGTACATTCTCACATAATCTCAACTATCACATTTTCAAATAATGAATTATGGACATTCTCACATAATCTTAACTATAATCACGATCATTGACTTATCTCACATGATCTAAATACAATCACAATCACAATCATGGACTTATCTCACATGATCTAAATACAAAGACAATCATGGACTTATCTCACATGATCTCAATACATTCACAATCATGGACTTATCTCACATGATCTAAATACAATCACAATCACAATCATGGACTTATCTCACATGATCTAAATACAATGACAATCATGGATATATCTCATATGATCTCAATACAATCAGGACTTATCTCACATGATCTTAACACAATCACAATCATGGACTTATCTCACATGATCTTACTACAATCACAATCATGGACTTATCTCACATGATCTAAATACAATCACAATCATGGACTTATCTCACATGATCTCAATACAAGTCATATGTATACGTATAATATCCATGAGATTCAATCCCAAAAACACTATTAGGGAATTGCACCCAAAATCAACATTTACAACAACTTCTATTACTTCCTAACGACTCTTACCAACATCCCCCATAAGACTTGGTAAGAACTTAGGCATAATTAATACAAGTATACCTTCATAATAAAGTTACGTATACTCCAATAACAAGGCAAGTATACTTCACATAATCAAGTCACATATGCTTCATATAATCTAGTCTCTTATACTCACGTATACTCCAATAACAAGGCAAATATACTTCACATAATCAAGCCACATATGCTTCATATAATTTAGTCTCTTATACTCACGTATACTCCAATAACAAGGCAAATATACTTCACATAATCAAGCCACATATGCTTCATATAATCTAGTCTCTTATACTCTCGTATACTCCAATAACAAGGCAAGTATACTTCACATAATCAAGTCACATAACTTGGAAAATAAAGTCTCATAATCTTTTAAAGAAATCAAGTCTCATAACTTTAAATCAAATCTCTTAACTTTAGAAATCATGTCCCATAACTTGAAAAATAAAGTCTCATAATCTTTTAAAGAAATCAAGTCTCATAACTTTAACTCAATTCATTTACTTCAAATAAATCAAGTCACATAGACTCACCAAAATCAAGTCACATAGGCTTTCCAAATAATCATGTCAAAAGAAGGAAGGATAGTTCACATACCTCGTTGGCGACTAACCCAAACGACAAGTAGCAATATGCTACAATGTACTTCAACCTTATTGGTTATTCCACAAGCCAAGTAGAATGTGCTACACATAGTACTTCAACCTATAATGACGATATCACTTCTATCAATATCATACTTACTAGTATAAGACTTATACCAAATAATGGCCCTCTAATTCTACGGAAATTTGGGCAGCACTTCATTTGTTTCCACGTACTTTTCCACCTTTTCCAAGGCCCGTATTCATCAACCAACAAGCCACATTTAAGGCACAACCAACAGTTAAGCAAAGGGGATTACACGCCTAACTTGACGTATAAAATTCTTCTCACAATCACATTAAAACAGTCTATAAAACAATCCATAATTCTCGGCACAAAACAGTCCACAATTCTACAATATTAAGGGTACAATGTGAAGACACATTAATAATGCATATTAGGGGCTGATTTTCCAGCATATATTCACCCCAAAACAGTCCATAAAACGACATCCCAACGTCTAACAGTTTTGGGCAGTTTTCGTCCAACAATAACTACAACAATCCAAAGTCCTTTTCCTTAATTCCTTTTATTCCAATTCAAGTTCCAACATGTTATACAAGTTATATAATCTATCAACTACAATATTTTTTTCATTATATAACATATACCAAGTGTAAATAACGACAATAACCAACGAAATTCGAAAACCTCAAAATTAGTCTAGCTCTCGGCCAAGCCTTAAAACATTGTCCAAACACTTTTTAATCCTCATTAGTTTTAGTACAAGTTTATCCATACATTATAACAATAAGTAATATCCAATTACTTTAAAAGAAGAAGGACTTTTACCCCATTTTGTGTCCAAAAACGCCCCAAAACAGTCCACTCGTCTTTGGCCCACAGTTTTTGTTTCGCTCCACTTCTTCAAGATCCAATCACATATATGTATCCCCTACAACCTTAAGAGCAACTTCCCTTCACGTTCCATCACCAAAAAGTCAACGGAAAACCCTAAAATCTCTAACCCTAGCCACGGCCCAAATGGGATTTGAGGTTAATGGTGGTTTATCTTGGCTTAACACTTGGTTAGGGTTCTTAATCTTGTATTATGAACTAAGCTTGGAAGATTTAAGGATCTTGGTCTTCAATAATGGCCCTTGGCCGAAATCTTGAGAGAGAAGAGATAGAACTAGTGTAATGAAAATATTTTCTAAGTGTAGATAAGTCATGCAAGCTCTCTTGATATATGTTATACCCCGTATTTCCTTAGTATGTGTTATACCCCGTATTTCCGGAGTATGTACGTGAGGGCGTACGTACTAAAGTTTAGCCTTAAAAGTTAGGCCAAGTTCGAAAATTGTGCACAACTCGCTAAAAGAATCGTTTTCCGACGAAACGTTTCCACAGCTTTCGTAGGGTAAATTCCGGCTATGCCATTTCTAATTTTTGCGGATTTTTCCGAGAGACGAAACATTTTGGACCAACGGGAGGGCGACACTTGGCACCCTCCAATTGATGGACTTGAAATCGTCCATTGGACGAATTGGACTAGGATGGCACGTTTTTTGTGCCTTTGCACAAGTCAAGGAGTTGGTAGGATATTTGTGTGTAGTAGATAGAATGGACACTTGCCTAAATCTTCACCCTACACTTGCCTTGCACTTGGCATCATCTTGACCCTTGGTTGGCCATGGCTTGACCTATAAATACCCCCTTAAGATGAAGAGTTCTTCATCCACAAATTCCTTTCCAAGTCTTGAAAAATCCCTCCCCCTCTCTCTAAAGCTTTTCGTCCAAAGCCTCCTACCCCCCCTCCCCTTGAGTGAGCTTGGCCGAGGCAACCCCTCCCCCCTAGCCTAGCCGAAATCTACCCCCCCTCCCTTGGTAGAAAAGTTGCCTTCTAGTATTGTTATAATGCCCAAAATACCCTAGCCCAAATCCCTTAGTACTTAGTAGAAGTTGTGAAGAACTTCTAAGGTTTCCTTGGAGCGTACAACTTAGGAGCAAAACCTTGCTCAGGCGCGACTTTTATCTAGGATATTATTGGGCTTACCGAGGCTGATTCTCTGTGCGCGACATATTCAACTTGGCAGGTGGATTTCGCCGAGAAGGTATGTGATTCTTCCTTAAGCATGATATTTTAAAAATATATGTAGTACGGTAGACGTACATGTGTTAACTGAATAATAACTATGGCAATGTCTTTTGACTTAAGCCAGAATAATACTTACGGCAATGTCTTGCGACTTAAGCCTGAATAATAAGGATCTGAAAGCATTTCAAAAGAATACTGAATCATTTTTAAACAGAAGAGAACAAATTGGTTTTTAAAAAAGAAGCTTAAGAGTTATACTAGCTTTATGGGAAGTTAGGTATAACCCCTTAAGAATAATAAAAGGAACAGTTTACCTATGTGTTTATAACAGACTTATATTGATTTGTGAAAAGAATAATAAGATGGTTTGATAAGTAGACATGATATGTGTTATACCCCGTATTTCCAGAGTATGTACGTGAGGGCGTACGTATAATAATTTGAGCCTTAAGTTAGGCAAGTTTCGAAATTTGTACACAACACCCGATAGGAGTCGTTTTTCGACGAAAGCGTTTCCATTACTTTCGTAGGGAAAATTCGGCTATGTCATTTATAATTTTGCGGATTTTTAGAGACGAAACATTTTGGACCAACGGAGGGTGACATGTGTCACCCTCATTGGGCGTGAAGTGGGCGGCAAAGGCATCAATGGCACGTTTTTGTGTTGATTCGGGTCAAGGGTTAGGTAGGATATTTTGGTGGTAGATGGATAAGGTGCACTTGGCTTGATCTTGGCCTTACACTTGCCTAACACTTGGATGGATCTTGGCCATTGGTTGGCCATTCCTTGACCTATAAATACCCTCTAAGTTGAAGAGTTATTTCATCCAAACTTGAGCAATCTATCTAAGTCTCAAAATACTCCTCCTCTTGTTCTTTCGTCCACCACACCCCTCCCCCTTTGAGAAGGCCCTGGCGAAAGTATCCCCTCCTTTGTAGAGGTTAGCCGTGGGTACCCCTAGCCTAGTTGTCTTCGTATAATACCCCTTTGTGGTATAGAAATACTCTCCAGTATTGTTATAATGCTCAAATACCTTGGCCCAAATACCTTGTAGTATTCCCAAGGTTACACTTATACAAAAGCCAGAAAATACTATTATACTTCCTACCACAAAAACGAAACCCTAAGTAAATCTTCACCGTAGTTGAAGTTATAAGTAGAAGTTGGTTAGAACTTCTAAGGGTTGGTTGGAGGCGGGCCTGAGCGCGGAGTAGGAGCTAAACCTTGCTCAGGATCGACATATAAACTCGGATAATTTTGGGCTTATCGAGGTAAACATTCTTAACCTTCTGTGGTATTTGGAAATTACATGGTGTAGGAGTATATAGTTAAGTATACTAAATATAGAATTGAACATACTTGTGCGGCAATGTCTTATGACTTAAGCTGAATAATACTTACTGCAATGTCTTGCGACTTAAGCTGAATTTAAATCAGAACCGAATTGTAATTACATGGGTGTATCAGATGAGACTTGTGTAGCATTCTGTGGGTAGAATTGTACACGTCCCGGTTAGGCGTGCAAACCCCTGGTTGGCTTGGTAGCGGCCTCGATAGAGGAGGAGATTACGCTGTGTTGCGGGAGGTCTACCGAATTTTACGTAGAATATTCTACATTGAGATCTAGGATGTTAATAGGCGCCTTGTGGCCTCTATAGGTTGAAGTACTACGTATGGCGTGATCTACTTGGCTTAAGGAGTAGCCGACGGTTTGAGGTACTTGGAGCACTTTGCTATTAGTCGATAATCGTCGCGAGGTATGTGAACCTCTTCCTATCTGTTCTAGCATGATATGTGTATTACTATGTAGTACGGTAGACGTACATGTGTTTAATGTATTTGATTGGTTTGAAACATAAAGTGTTATAACGGCTTTATGGGAAGTTGGTTATAACAGCTTTATGTAGGTAAGAAAATGCTTTGTGGTTTCAAAGGATAACTGATTTGACTTATAACGGATTTGATGTGTAGTAACAAAGAACTTGAAGTGTTCCAAAAGGACCCTTTTGAAAGAAGAGTAATACTTGGCTTTGAAAACATAAGAGTTGTACTAGCTTTATGGGAAGTTAGGTATAACGTCTTAAGAGTGATAAAAAGAATGGTTTCTCGATTTTTAGAAGATAAGAGACTTGACTTAATGGTATTAATATGAATTTTGTTAAAAGTGTGAAACCTCATTCGTGAGTAATGAGTACTTGGTTTTAAATGGAATAATGTTTTACTGATTTCGGAAATCAGAATGAGTATCGACAAACCACTGCAGCGTTAATAAAGGAAAATGTATTGAATAATGAAGTATGGTATTAAAACCAGTAGAAACCTCCATCTGCATAGAAGCTAAGATGAGACAAAATGATATTACATTTCCTAGATCATGGCTGCTTAATAAGATTGATTATAAACAAGAATAACCTACTCACATATAAGACATATGTTTCTCAAAACGTTTAAAGGAGAATTATGTTTTAAAGGATTAAAACTATGAACTACGAAACCTTTTCTAATATGAGAAACTTGAGCATTTGAAATTAGGCAAACTTGAACGTTTGGAAAATAAGGTTGTTACTTGATTTTACAAAGGAAAGCATTTTGGTTTACTTAACAATGTTAGTCACTCTATTTTTATACTACTGTATCAGGCGACCTTTGTAAAATAAATGGATCTTTAAAAGGAAATTAACGACGAGAACTTTAGGGTTAAAACGGACTTTGGCATAAAATGAAAGTACTTTGAGTTGTGTATAACTTGCCGATGCTTGTTGTTGGGAAGCTTGCCTATGCTTGTTGTTGTGAAGCTTGCCTATGCTTGTTGTTGTGAAACTTGCCTATGTTTGTTGTGATAGCCTTTGTTGTATTGCACCCCGCGTCTCGATGGAGCAGGTTGATTTGTTATGAGCGATTCTACACCGAGTCCCACGAGATGGCGAGACACGTATTTCATTTAATTATACACCGAGTCCCACGAGATGGCGGGCACGTATACATCGATTATACACCGAGTCCCACGAGATGGGCGAGGGCACGATTTCATTTAATTATACACCGAGTCCCACGAGATGGGCGAGGCACGATTCCATCCGATTATACATCGAGTCCCGAGATGGGCGGCACGTATTCCATCCGATTATACACCGAGTCCCACGAGATGGGGACGATTTTGGACAGACACCGAGTCCCGAGACGGGGAGGACACGTATTTTTATACACATGTGCCACGGCGGGACACGATTTCATCCGGTTATCATACATGTCTCCCGCTTTATATAGACTATTATGATTTCATTCTGATCTTTTCTGATTTCACATACTTGGTACTGTTATCGACCTCCTTGGGCCGCGTTCATCTGCAGTGGAAGTACATCGATTGTGGATCCTCGCCATAAGATCACGATTCAGCGTGTCGGAAGCCCCATTTCTTGGAGGCTTATATTTTGGTATGTTACCACAGTCAGAGATTCTTATACATTCGTGGTATGGCGGGGCCACTGTCCGTCATAGCCGTTGTAAAAAAACTTAAGTGCAGCCTTTGTTGTGGGCAGGGTTTGTAAAAAGGATAACTGTTCGGGTATTTATGTATATATGATGAAGGCAACTGTTTTGGTTGGCCTGTTTATTTATCTTGTCTCTTAATTCATATTCATGTTTTTATTTCCGCTGATTTTCTCTGATGTTGTATCACTAGGGTGCCCGGGGTAAGGCACCAGTCACGGGCCCGGGTTCGGGTCGTGACAAAAGTGGTATCAGAGCAGTTAGTCCTCGGAAAGTGTCTACAGACCGTGTCTAGTAGAGTCTTGATTATCGGTGTGTTGTGCACCACATCTATAATCAGGAGGCTATAGGACATTTAGGATTGGTTTCCATTCTTCTCATTCTGAGATCGTGCCCTAGAGCTGTGTGATAAGTTGGACCCCTCTGACGTATTCCTTTCCTTTACCAGTTATGCCTCCGCGTAAGGCAACCTGAGCCCGAATGGGCAAGCGATCGAAGGAGCTGTTAGTGAGATACAGAGGAGTACGAGGGCGCAGGCCCGGTCAGTGCCTGAGACAGTGCTTCCGACGGCGAGTTTCGCGACACCACCAGCACCAGCAGAGTTTAGAGCCGCAGCAGTGGCTGCTGAGACTACAAGACACGAGCCTCGGCCCCACGGCCTTGGCGGATGAGACGGTACAAGAGATGGCCCGATCGCCGTGGTCATGGCGAGATATGAGGATAAATTTGAATCGTGATTCGGCCCAGTGCACCCGTAGTTCACCGGCGAGCGGTTTGAGGCTACGTGACTTTCTCGAGTTATAGCCCTCGGTGTTCTATGGATCGAGAGGATGACCTCGAGGAGTTTATCCGACTCTGACGGATCATGAGTGATCCAGTCTCGCAGGCGAGTCGGTGGTATTGAGTTCGCATCACCGCGTGATCCGCAGATTGGTAGTTTGATTCGTGGGAGTTGTCGGGAAGAGCATGCACTTCCAGCCGTATGGGACGAAGTTCTCAAGGGCTTTTCTTGCACATTTCTTGCCCGCGGATGAGAGGCTCGGGCAACAGATTTTTGACGTTGAGGCGGGGCGGGCGGGCGGTTAGAGAGTACAATGTGAGTTCGATTCATTAGCTTCGGTATGTTCCATTGTGGTAGCGAGCATGGAGGATGAGTACACCGCTACGCCACCGGGCCGGGCGATTACTTGGCGAGGCTTATGCGGGTGTAGCTCTTCACCGGCATGGACATTGCCCGCATGCAAGCTCATGCACTAGGATGTGAGGCACGGAGAGGTCGACGGAATGACCGAGATCGCGAAGAGGCGAGCAGCAGTGGTCCTTTGGTAACTTTCGAGGCGGACCGCCTCAGCAGATCTAGTTATGTACCTCCACCAAGATGCAGTGGTCCCCGCGATCGCCGGGGCGCTCAGGGTATTCGGGAGCTGGTCAGAGCTCAAGGACTTCTTGTTCACAGATATACATGGGTTCTAGCCACGGGTTCGAGTTTTCCTCAAGATGCACGATGTGGCGCACGCCATCCCGGGAATGTCGTCTTTATCGGTGCTTGTTTTTCTGCGGCCGTCGAGCCATATGATGAGAAATCGTCTAGTAGGAAGGATGCAACAGAATGACTCACCACTGGGTCGTGGCGTGTTCATCGCTTTCTACTATGCGCACTGCAGGCGTGCTTATGATTAGAGTGGAGCGGTAGCTTGGTATATCCTTAACCTCTAGAGGCTTGTATGTTTTGATGTTATGTTAATGTGTTAAATGTTATGTTCGGATAGCTTTGTGCTAAAATGTGATTTAGGAACACAGTTGGTGAAAAGGGTAAGCTCGGGGTGAGAAAATGATGAACCCTAGAATATTACAATTGAGACCTTAGATGTAAGGCGTCTTGAGTACAAGATTTTGCAGTGATCCTTGTCGAGTGCATTTTATGCCTAGAATGTATTGTGTGATAAGTCCTGGTTGGGTAAATGGAAGTGGTAGCTTTCAGCGGCTGTATAGGTAAGATTGTTCGGATCGGAAACAAGAGCGTGATGCGTTAAGTGGGTCGGGTTGGGGCCATGTTGCGGGCCAACCGCGGCTGTTCGAGTGGGGTCAGCTCTGGGTGGTCCCGCCGGTGGCGAGTCACGAGGGTGCTAGGCCCAAGTTTAGATGACCATCGTATGAGTTCGTGGATACGTTCGACCAGAATCAGTTCGTGAAGGGCCGAGAATGGCCTTAGAGGAAATCGAGGTTAGTAAGATGACCAAGTTTGGAGGTAGTAACTCCAAGGGTTGGAAAACAGAAACGTTGACGGAAGTGTGGTACGGATACTAGAAAGAGTTCGAGTGTTCGCGAAGGGTACAACGAGATAGGGGAGAAGTGAACGTGTGTGATCGTTTCTTTTGAGAAATGAAGGTGCGAAGGGATTATATTTTTAGACCTTGGTGGGAACTTTTGTGAAACAGAGGTGATTCCTTGTTGGCTTGGATTTGGGTTTTCGCGCGCATGTTATTTTTGTGGCCAGGTGTGGCATGTTTGGTTTCGTAAGTATAGTAGTAAAGGCTATACCGGCACGTGTTTGTTTTGAGACTGAGAAGGAACATTCGGGACGAATGTTTCTAAGGGGGGAAGAATGTTATACCGTATTTCCGCAGTATGTGCGTGAGGGCGTACGTATAATAATTTGAGCCTTAAGTTAGGCAAGTTTCGAAATTTGTACACAACACCCGATAGGAGTCGTTTTTCGACGAAACGTTTCCACAGCTTTCGTAGGGAAAATTCCGGCTATGTCATTTATAATTTTTGCGGATTTTTCCGAGAGACGAAACATTTTGGACCAACGGGAGGGTGACATGTGTCACCCTCACATTGGGCGTGAGAAGTGGACGGCAAAGGCATCAATGGCACGTTTTTTGTGTTGATTCTTGGTCAAGGGTTAGGTAGGATATTTTGGTGGTAGATGGATAAGGTGCACTTGGCTTGATCTTGGCCTTACACTTGCCTAACACTTGGATGGATCTTGGCCATTGGTTGGCCATTCCTTGACCTATAAATACCCCTCTAAGTTGAAGAGTTATTTCATCCAAACTTGAGCAATCTATCTAAGTCTCAAAATACTCCCTCCCTCTTGTTCTTTCGTCCACCACACCCCCCTCCCCCTTTGAGAAGGCCCCTTGGCCGAAAGTATCCCCCTCCCCCTTTGTAGAGGTTAGCCGTGGGGTACCCCCCCCTAGCCTAGTTGTCTTCGTATAATACCCCCCTTTGTGGTATAGAAATACTCTCCAAGTATTGTTATAATGCCCAAATACCTTGGCCCAAATACCTTGTAGTATTCCCAAGGTTACACTTATACAAAAGCCCAGAAAATACTATTATACTTCCCTCAGTCACAAAAACGAAACCCTAAGTAAATCTTCACCCGTAGTTGAAGTTATAAGTAGAAGTTGGTTAGAACTTCTAAGGGTTGGTTGGAGCGGGTCGCCTGAGTAGGAGCTAAACCTTGCTCAGGATCGACATATAAACTCGGATAATTTTGGGCTTATCGAGGTAAACATTCTTAACCTTCTGTGGTATTTGGAAATTACATGTTGTAGGAGTATATAGTTAAGTATACTATATATAGAATTGAACATAGTTGTGCGGCAATGTCTTTTGACTTAAGCCTGAATAATACTTACGGCAATGTCTTGCGACTTAAGCCTGAATTTAAATCAGAGAATCGTAATTACATAGGACTGTATTACAGTAGACTTGTGTAGCATTACTGTGAGTAGAATTGTACACGTCCGGTTAGACGTGCAAACCCCCCCCTGGTTGGCTTGGTAGCCGGCCTCGATAGAGGAGGAGATTACGCTGTTGCGGGGGGGGGGAGGTGCTGCCGAATTTTCTGTAGAATATTCTACATTGAGATCTAGGATGTTAATAGGCGCCTTGTGGCCTCTATAGGTTGAAGTACTACGTATGGCGTGATCTACTTGGCTTAAGGAGTAGCCGACGGTTTGAGGTACTTGGAGCACTTTGCTATTAGTCGATAATCGTCGCGAGGTATGTGAACCTCTTCCTATCTGTTCTAGCATGATATGTGTATTACTATGTAGTACGGTAGACGTACATGTGTTTAATGTATTTGATTGGTTTGAAACATAAAGTGTTATAACGGCTTTATGGGAAGTTGGTTATAACAGCTTTATGTAGGTAAGAAAATGCTTTGTGGTTTCAAAGGATAACTGATTTGACTTATAACGGATTTGATGTGTAGTAACAAAGAACTTGAAGTGTTTCAAAAAGACCTTTTTGAAAGAAGAGTAATACTTGGCTTTGAAAACATAAGAGTTGTACTAGCTTTATGGGAAGTTAGGTATAACGTCTTAACAGTGATAAAAGAATGGTTTCTTGATTTTTAGAAGATAAGAGACTTGACTTAATGGTATTAATATGAATTTTGTTAAAAGTGTGAAACCTCATTCGTGAGTAATGAGTACTTGGTTTTAAAAGGAATAATGTTTCTTGATTTGAAATCGAGAATGAGTATCGACAAACCACCGCAATGTTAATAAAGGAAAATGTATTGAATAATGAAGTATGGTATTAAAACCGGTAGAAACCTCCATCCGCATGAAGCTAAGATGAGACAAAATGATATTACATTTCCTAGATCATGGCTGCTTAATAAGATTGATTATAAACAAGAATAACCTACTCACATATAAGACATATGTTTCTCAAAACGTTTAAAGGAGAATTATGTTTTAAAGGATTAAATCTATGAACTACGAAACCTTTTCTAATATGAGAAACTTGAGCATTTGAAATTAGGCAAACTTGAACGTTTGGAAAATAAGGTTGTTACTTGATTTTACAAAGGAAAGCATTTTGGTTTACTTAACAATGTTAGTCACTCTATTTTTATACTACGGGTATCGGGCGACCTTTGTAAAATAAATGGATCTTTAAAAGGAAATTAACGTACGTAGAACTTTAGGGTTAAAACCCGGACTTTGGCATAAAATGAAAGTACTTTGAGTTGTGTATAACTTGCCTATGCTTGTTGTTGTGAAGCTTGCCTATGCTTGTTGTTGTGAAGCTTGCCTATGCTTTTTGTTGTGAAACTTGCCTATGTTTGTTGTGATAGCCTTTGTTGTATTTACGTACTCCGCGTCTCGATGGAGGGTCGGTTGATTTGTTATGAACGATTCTACACCGAGTCCCACGAGATGGCGAGGACACGTATTTCATTTAATTATACACCGAGTCCCACGAGATGGCGGCACGTATTCCATCCGATTATACAAGGTCCACGAGATGGGCGAGGCACGTATTTCATTTAATTATACACCGAGTCCCACGAGATGGGCGGGCACGTATTCCATCCGATTATACACCGAGTCCCGAGATGGCGAGGCACGTATTCCATCTCGATTATACACCGAGTCCCACGATGGGCAGGGACACGTATTTTATCCGACAGACACCGAGTCCCGAGATGGCGAGGACACGTATTTTATCCGATTATACACCGAGTGCCAGGATGGGCCGACACGATTTCATCCGGTTATCATACATGTCTCCCGCTTTATATAGACTATTATGATTTCATTCTGATCTTTACGCTTTCACATACTTGGTACTGTTATCGACCTCCTTGAAGTGCGTTCACGCGCAGTGGAAGTACATCGGTTGTGGATCTCGCTCATAAGATCACGATTCAGCGTGTCGGGAAGCCCCATTTCTTGAGGCTTATATTTTGGTATGTTACCACGAGTGCAGATTCTTATACATTGGTATGGCGGGGCCTGTCCTTCATAGCCGTTGTAAAAATCTTAAGTGCATGTATTTGTTGTGGCGTGGTTTGTAAAAGGATAACTGTCGGTATTTATGTATATATGATGAAGGCAAGCTGTTTTGGTTGGCTGCTTATTTATCTTGTCTCTTAATTCATATTCATGTTTTTATTTCCGCTGATTTTCTCTGATGTTGTATCACTAGGGTGTCCGGGGTAAGGCACCAGTCACGGGCCCGGGTTCGGGTCGTGACAATATGATGCTATGTGTGTTAGTGTCTTGTAACGTTTGTGTAAGAGAGTATTCTTGTTGTGCTTATGTTGTTTAACGATAAGCTGTTATGTTAGTATAATATCACTCACCTCTTGACATATTAATGGGGTTAAGCTGCCTCTCCACGCGGGGTAGACTCAGCAGTCCGGGACCATGATTCGAGAATACCTCATGCGGGTCAAGGGACCTATGCGGAGCTACGGAGTTCGAGGTTAGTGATGCGGGGTTATACCTCACGCGGTCTATGTGGCCATGCGGACTACGAGTCGGGGCGATGCCGAGGAGTAGCTACCCTCGACGCGGGGTTACATACCCTATGCGGGCCTATATGAGTGGCCTATGCGGACTACGGAGTCCGAGATTAGGCTTGCATGGTGATACTACGCAATGGCCTGCTCGATCATTCGCAGCCTAGAAAAGACTGTACTGCTTTACCTATTGTTGCTCTTGTTTATGATGTGGTATGTGCGGTTACCTCGGTTGTTTCATACATACTTGCAAAACTGATTTTAAAATGATATGTTTTCATTTAAGTACTTTCTGCTTTCATATACTTAGTACTGTTATCTTGACCTCCTTGGGCTGCGTTCATGCCGCAGTAAGGCGGCAGTGCTAGATCCACATCCTAGGATCTCTTGCGTTGGTGTCGGGAGCTCCATCTTCTGGAGGCTCTACTTTTGGGTATGATCTCCTGTTGTAGATAGTTTTGTGCAGTCGAGGTATGGCGGGGCCTGCATCGCCATAGTTGTTTATTTCTTTAAGTGCAGTAGTCATGTTGTGCATTGGGATGTAAATCGCAAACCTTGGTTTATGTATATATCGAAAGGCAACCCTTTTCTCGAAGCGTGTATCATTTGCAATTATTTCATGTCTTATTTTATATTCCGCGATTTTCTCGATGTATGACTACTTGGGTGCGGGTAAGGCACGATCCACGAACCGGGCAGTCGTGACAAAAAGTGGTATCGAGCGATTAATCCTCGGAAAGTGTCTGACCGTATCTAGTAAGTCTTGATTATCGGTGTGTTGTGCACCACCAATAATCGTGAGGCTATAGGATATTTAGGATTGGTTTCACTCTTCTTACTCGAGATCGTGCTTTAGAGG
The DNA here is from genome assembly GCA_029844215.1 of Przewalskia tangutica. Lineage (NCBI taxonomy): Eukaryota > Viridiplantae > Streptophyta > Magnoliopsida > Solanales > Solanaceae > Przewalskia > Przewalskia tangutica. The sequence goes on along the minus strand of CM056725.1, from coordinate 53,241,900 downwards.
TGTTAAAGTTGGACCCTCTAACGTATTCCTTTTACATGCTGATTATGCCTCGCGTAAGGCAACCCGGCCTGAAGGGCAAGGCAATGAGGAGACGCTAGTGGGACACCTAGAGTCACGAGGGCTCGGGCCCGATCTATACGCAGACGGCGAGTTCCCGACGCCGCCCGATCCCAGCGAGACTACAGCACCGCACCTCGTCCCACGGCTGGGCGGAGAGATAGGGTACAATGAGATGGCCCGGCTATTGGCTAGGATTGTGGCGCACACGAGGACAGTGATCACGGCGGTTCAGTCCAGCCCGATCGTGCAGTGGTTCACCCGAGGCGAGAGTCCGAGGCTATGAGACTTCCCGAGTCAGAGCCCGCGAGTTTTACGGGTCGAGGCGGAGGATGATCCGCAGGAGTTCATCCGTCGCCTCTGAGAGGATTTTGAGAGTGATCGGCGTCGGAGACCGAGTCCGTGATCTTTGGTTCACATAGTGCGTGATACCGCGATCGATTGGTTTGATTCATGGGAGTTATCCGGGAGAGCACGCGTCCCAGTACTGGGATGAGTTCTCGAGGCTTTCCTCACTCACTTCTTGCCTCCACGGATGAGAAGGCGCGGGCCGATAGATTTTCTTCTTGGCGAGCAGAGGACGCCTTGTCGGGAGTACAATGTCGAGTTTGATTCATTGGCTCGATATGTCCCAGCGTTGGTAGCGAATATGGAGGATAGGGTGCACCGCCACGCCACCGGCTAGATGATTATATGGCGAGTCGTATGCGGGTGTTTCTCTTCACCGGGTATGGACATTACCGCATGCGAGCTCATGCTCTTGGATGTGAGGCGTAGAGACCGACGGGTTGTGACAGCAGGCGAAGACCGGGGCGGCAGGTCTTTTGGTGGCTATCGTGGTGGCGGCCTCAGAAGATCGAGATTTGCACCACGGCCGGCTGAGCACTCTGCGCGTCCTCGGCCACACCAGACATTCGAGCGAACCGGGGCCCGGGACTTGACATCGAGGCGAAGTGCGGACGTCGGGACCACCCCTCGCCGGTGTGGCGATGCGGTAGATCCCACGGGAGTTGTGGTGCTACGGGAGCTTGTTTGATTGTGTCAGCAGGTCATTTGCGGACCGCCCGACCAGGAGTGGCGCGGGTGGTAGAGTCACCTACGAGTTCTTTCGCCGGTCTTCTTCATCCTCGAGCGATTACTCGCCGGAGGGCAAGGTACTCATGGGCCAGCAGGTCGCGGCAGAGGTCGTGGCGCGGGTCCCAGTTCTAGCGGTCCTCAGAACCGCATTTATGCCTTGTCCATCCGGCAGGATCAGGAGGCCTCACCTGATGTCGTCACAGGTACCTTATCAGTTTCTGGGTTTGATGTTTATGCCTTGATAGATCCGGGTTCTACTCTGTCCTATAGACCCTTTCGAGGTAGCTACGCCAGTGGGTGATTCAGTGGTAGCTCGGCGGGTATATAGGGCTTGTCCTGTGACCATTTACAGTCGTCAGACCCTAGCCTACTTGATAGAGTTGGAGATGATTGACTTCGACGTGATCATGGGGATAGATTGGCTAGCTTCTTGCTACGCCAATGTAGACTGCAGAGAGAGAGTAGTACGGTTCCAGTTTCCTGAGGAGCCGGTTGTTGAGTGGGAGCACGCAGTATCGCCGAGGGTAGGTTTATTTCCTACCTCAAGGCCAGGAAGATGGTGCGAAGGGTATATCTACCATCTCGCTCGGGTGTTTGATATCAAGCCGCGATACCAGATTTTCCGCCGATTCAGTGGTCGAGAGAGTTCCCAGACGTGTTTCAGACGACCTCCGGGTATCCTCACGAGAGGAGATTGAGTTTTGTATAGATGTGTTGCGGACACTGGCCTATTTCCATTCCGCCATACGAATGGCACCGCCGAGTTGAGAGAGTTGAAGGATCACCAGAGACTTGCGGAGAAGGGCTTCATCGTGCCTAGTGTTTCTCCCCGGGAGCGCGGTATTGTTCGTGAAGAAGAAAGACGGACGCCGCGCATGTGTGTTGATTCTGGCGGTGAACAAGGTGACCATTAAACAGATACCCCCTTCCCGGGATTGATGATTTATTCGACCAGTTTGAGCGCGAGATGTTTCTCCAAGATTGATCTGCGTTCGCTATCATCGTGCAGTCGAGAGGTGGATGTCCCTAGGATCGCATTCGGACCGTGACGGGCATTATGAGTTCGTGGTCATGTCTTTTGGGTTGACCAATGCTCGGCAGTATTCATGGATTTGATGAACAAGTGTTCAAACTATTTTTGGACACGTTAGTGATAGTGTTCATTGATGATATCTTGGTTTATTCTCTCTCAGAGCAGGAGCAAGCGGAGCATTTGAGGATCTTGTGGCGCTTCTCAGACCAGTGATTGTACGCCAAGTTTTCCAAATGTGAGTTTTGGTTGACTTCGTGGCGTTTCTTGGGCATATTGTGGGTGATGGCGTTCGAGTGGATACGGCAAGATCGAGGCGATCAGACTTGGCCTAGACCTACTACTCGGCGAGAGGTTCGCGATTTCGGGCCTTGCAGGATATTATCGGCGGTTCGTGGAGAAGTTTGCTTCTATCTGCACCATTGACTAGGTGACTCGTAGCGGCTAAGTTTGATGGTGATGCTTGTGGCGTGGTTTCCGATTCTTTGAAAAGAGACGACGTCCCCCGTTCTTACTCTTCCAGAGGGTCCAGATGGTTATGTCGTGTCTTGTGATGCGTCAGGCATCGGGCTGGGATGTGTGTTGATGCAGCAGGGTAGAGTTATAGCGCAGCATCCCGGACTTAAGAAACACGAGGAACTACCCCACCCATGATTTGAGTTAGCGGTAGTGATTCACGCTTTGAAGATCTGGAGGCACTATTTGTATGGGGTTCACGTGGATATTTATACGCACCACAAGAGCCTCCAGATATCTTCACCAGAGGAGCCGAACTTACGGCAGAGGCGGTGGTTAGAGTTGCTTAAGGATTACGATGTCGATATCTGTACCACCCGGAAGGCCATGTTGTGGCGTATGCCTTAGTCGTAGGTCGACGGGGAGCCTATCGGATGTGCGGCTAGAGAGGAGGGACATGGTTCGTGATTTGCATCGATTAGCGAGCCTTGGTGTCCGCTTGATTGATTACGATAGCGGTGGGGTTCGAGTTCGTGAGGTTGCCGAGTCTTCCATCATCGGCGAGGTGAAGAGGCAATTCGAGGATCGGTGTTGACACGTTATCGTGATCTGACTCTTCGTGAGGGCAAGGGTCCTTTGAGGTAGCACGATGGGGTGCTAAGGTTTGAGCGGTTGTGTGTTCCAGATGTTTGAGGACTTGGCGAGTTCTTGGGGAAGCACACGCGTAGCGTTACTCCATCCGTGGTCGACCAAGATGTACCACGACCTTAGATCGTGTATTGGTGGGATGGCTTGAAGAGGGGCGTTGCGAGTTCGTAGCTCGGTGCCCGTGTTGTCGCAGTGAAGGTAGAGCACCGCAGGCCCGGTGGTTTGTTCTGACGATAGAGATCCCGACCGGAAGTGGGAGGTGATCAACATGGACTTCATCACGGATTACCTCGCACTCGGAGGAGACATGATTCTATATGGGTTATCGCCGACAGTCGTGAAATCAGCCCACTTTCTTCCCGTCGGGGCGACTTTTTCTACGAGGATTATGCGGACTATATATCCGAGAGATCGCCGATCGCATGGAGTCCCTATTTCGATCATATCGCATGAGAGCCCGGTTCGGCTAACTTCCGGAGGTCTTTCGAGAGGTTTAGGGGCGGTGAGCACGAATCGCATTCCATCCACAGACAGACGGGCCGAGCGCACTATCCAGACTCTTGAGGATATGCTGCGAGCCTGTGTTATCGACTCGTGGTAGCTGGGAGGATCATTTGCCTCTAGTTGAGTTTGCGTATAATAATAGCTACCACTCCAGTATTCAGATGGCGCCTTATGAGGCCTTGTATGGGAGGAAGTGCAGATCGCCTATAGGTTGGTTCGATGTGGGCGAGGTACAGTTAGTGGGACCAGATTTGGTGCAGCAGGCAGTGGATAAGGTGAAGCTTATCCAGGAGAGGTTGCTGACAGCTCAGAGTCGACAGAAGTCATATGCAGATCATCGTCGTCGGCATCTGGAGTTCGAGGTTGATGATTGGGTTTTCCTGAAGGTGTCACCCATGAAGGGTGTGATGAGATTCGGGAAGAAAGGGAAACTCAGCCCAAGGTACATTGGGCCCTATCAGATCGTCCGCAGGGTAGGCAAGGTTGCCTACGAGTTGGATCTGCCGTCCGATCTGGAGGCAGTGCATCCGGTGTTTCACGTTTCTATGCTGAGGAGATGTATCGGGGATCCATCTAGGGTACATCCGATTGACGACGCCGTGTGACCGGGGTTATCGTATGAGAGATTCCCATAGCGATAGTCGATCGTCGGGTTAGGCGTCTGCGGACCAAGGATGTGGCTTAGTCAAAGTCTTGTGGCGAACGAGCTTAGGAGGAGATGACGTGGGAAGCTGAGGAGGACATGAGGCGGAGGTATCCTCACTTATTCCCCACACCTCCAGGTAACTTACTTTCCTTTTTGCTGATTTAACTTTCATAAATTGTTAAAGTGTTATATTGTGGCCATGTGTGGCACTTGCAAACTGTTTAAGCTTTATCGATAACTGACTTGGGAAGGAACATTCGGGACGAATGTTTCTAAGGAGGGGAGAATGTTATACCCCGTATTTCCGGAGTATGTACGTGAGGGCGTACGTACGAAAGTTTAGCCTTAAAAGTTAGGCCAAGTTCGAAAATTGTGCACAACTCGCTAAAAGAATCGTTTTCCGACGAAACGTTTCCACAGCTTTCGTAGGGTAAATTCCGGCTATGCCATTTCTAATTTTTGCGGATTTTTCCGAGAGACGAAAATTTTGGACCAACGGGAGGGCGACACTTGGCACCCTCCAATTGATGGACTTGAAATCGTCCATTGGACGAATTGGACTAGGATGGCACGTTTTTTGTGCCTTTGGACAAGTCAAGGAGTTGGTAGGATATTTGTGTGTAGTAGATAGAATGGACACTTGCCTAAATCTTCACCCTACACTTGCCTTGCACTTGGCATCATCTTGACCCTTGGTTGGCCATGGCTTGACCTATAAATACCCCCTTAAGATGAAGAGTTCTTCATCCACAAATTCCTTTCCAAGTCTTGAAAAATCCCTCCCCCTCTCTCTAAAGCTTTTCATCCAAAGCCTCCTACCCCCTCCCAAGTGAGCTTGGCGAGGCAACCCTCCCTAGCCTAGCCGAAATCTACCCCTCCTTGGTAGAAAAGTTGCCTCTAGTATTGTTATAATGCCCAAAATACCCTAGCCCAAATCCCTAAGTACTTAGTAGAAGTTGTGAAGAACTTCTAAGGTTTCCTTGGAGCGTACAACTTAGGAGCAAAACCTTGCTCAGGCGCGACTTTTATCTAGGATATTATTGGGCTTACCGAGGCTGATTCTCTGCGCGCGACATATTCAACTTGGCAGGTGGATTTCGCCGAGAAGGTATGTGATTCTTCCTTAAGCATGATATTTTAAAAATATATGTAGTACGGTGAGCGTACATGTGTTAATCGAATAATAACTACGGCAATGTCTTTTGACTTAAGCGTAATAATACTTACGCAATGGCTTGCGACTTAAGCCCGAATAATAAGGATCCAAAGCATTTCAAAAGAATCTTGAATCATTTTTAAATGTAAGAGAACAAATTGGTTTTAAAGCGAAGCTTAAGAGTTATACTAGCTTTATGGGAAGTTAGGTATAACCACTTAAGAATAATAAAAGGAACAGTTTACCTATGTGTTTATAACAGACTTATATTGATTTGTGAAAAGAATAATAAGATGGTTTGATAAGTAGACATGATATGATGCTATGTGTGTTAGTGTCTTGTAACGTTTGTGTAAGAGTATTCTTGTTGTGCTTATGTTGTTTAACGATAAGTTATGTTAGTATAATATCACTCACCTCTTGACATATTCAGGGGTTAAGCCGCCTCCGACGCGGGGTAGACTCGGTGTCCGGGACCATGATTCGAGAATACCTCACGCAGGTCGAGGACCTATGCGGAGCTACGGGAGTTCCGTGTTAGTGATGCGGGGTTATACCTCACGCGATCTATGTGGCCATGCGGACTACGAGTCGGGGCGATGCCGAGGGTAGCTACCCTCGACGCGGGGTTACATACCCTATGCGGGCCTATGAGTGGCCTATGCGGACTACGGAGTCCGTGATTAGGCTTGCATGGTGATACTACGCAATTGGCCTGCCGATCATTCGCAGCCTAGAAAAGACACATTACGGTTTACCTATTGTTGCTCTTGTTTATGATGTGGCACTATGTGCGATTACCTTGGTTGTTTCATACATACTTGCAAACTGATTTTAAAATGATATGTTTTCATTTAAGTACTTTCTGATTTCATATACTTAGTACTGTTATCGACCTCCTTGGGCTGCGTTCATCGCGAGTAAGGGCGGCGGTGTTAGATCCACATCCCAGGATCTCTTGCGTTGGTGTCGAGCTCCATCTTAGGAGGCTCTACTTTGGGTATGATCTCCTGTTGTAGATAGTTTTGTCTGATCGGTATGGCGGCCCCTGTCGCCATAGTTGTTATTTCTTTAAGTGCATAGTCATGTTATGCGGTTGGGATGTAGCGCAAACCTTGGTTTATGTATATATGCCGAAAGGCAACCCTTTTCTCAGAAACTGTGTATCATTTGCAATTATTTCATGTCTTGTTTTATATTCCGCTAATTTTCTTTGATGTATAACTACTTGGGTGCCCGGGTAAGGCACCAGTCACGGGCCCCGGAACGGGTCGTGACAGTATGTACGTGAGGACGTACGTAGAAAAGTTTGAACTTTAAAGTAGGCTTGGCCGAATTATTTTGTGCACAACACCCGATTAGAGTCGTTTTTCGACGAAACGTTTTACAAAACTTGCGAAGGGAAATTCGGCTATGTCATTTTTATTTTTGCGGATTTTTCGAGAGACGAAGCATTTTGGACCAACGAGAGGCGACACTTGGCACCCTCTCGTTGGCGGAAGTCAGGCGGTAAAGTGGACGATTGGAAGGTCAAGGTTGGTAGGATATTTATGAGGTTTTAAGGAGTAGGGACTAGGGGAACTTGGGCACATCTTGGCCTCCACTTGCCCCCACTTGGCTAGATCATGGCCCTTGATTTCCTATAAATACCCTCCCTTTGAAGACTTCTTCATCCTAAAAACTTTCCTAAGTCTAAAAATCCTCCCATCCCTCTTCTTGTGTTCTCGTCCTAGCCTCCTCCCCTTTGTGAGGCCCAGTGAGAGTTCCCTCCCATGGCGAGAGTACCCTCCTAGTGGGGTTGGCCGAGGGGTACACCCCCCTCTTGTGGTGTTGTCTCGTATAAATACACCCCCTCTTGGTAGAAATACTCTCCAAAGTATTGTTACTATACCCAAATTACCTTAGCCGTATACCTTGTAGTATTCCAAAGATACCTCTATACGTAGAGCCCGGAAATACTACCTTATGTCCTTTTTGTCTCAAACCGAAACCCTAAGGAAAATCTTCATAGTCGGTTGAAGTATTAAGTAGAAGTTGCGTAGAACTTCTAAGGGTTGTTTGGAGCGGGTTGGAGCGCCCAGAGTAGGAGCTAAACGTTGCTCAGGATCGACATTTTAACTTGGATAATTATGGGCTTATCGAGGTAAATATCTTGTCCCCCTATTGTAATTGGAAATTACATACTGTAGTAGTATTGAAATGAATATAAGATTCATAGAAGAGAATTGAACTGTAATAGAAGGATATTACAGAAGACTTGAACTGAAATCGCTTCAGTAGAATATTAAGGTAGAAGTTGATAGACTTATATAACCGTTATAGGTTGAAGTACTGCGAGTAGCGTATTCTACTCGGAGGGTGGAAAAGGCTAGCCGGGACTCTGATTTTGGAGCGTTTTGCTAATAGTCGATAATCGTCGCGAGGTATGTGATTCTTCCTATACTCTTGAGCATGATATTTTATATATATATAGTACGGTAGACGTACGTGTGTGAACTGAATAATAATTACGGCAATGTCTTTTGACTTAAGCCTGAATAATACTTACGGCAATGTCTTTTGACTTAAGCCTGAATAATAAGAATCTTGAAGTATTTCAAAAGAATACTGAATCATTTTTTACAGTAGAGTAATACTTGGTTTTAAAACTTAATAGTTATACTAGCTTTATGGTTAGTTAGTTATATCGTCTTAAGAAGATAACAAGAATGGTTTATTTATTTTAGAAGTTAAGAGACTTGATCTTAAAAGATAAGAGACTTGACTTAAAAGAATTAATACGAATTTTGTTAATAAGTGTGAAACCTCATTCGTGAGTAATGAGTACGTGGTTTTTAAAATGGGATAATGTTTACTGATTTCGGAAATCAGAATAAGTATCGAGCAAACCATCGCGGCGTTAATAAAGGAAATGTCTTGACTAATTAATGTATTATTAAAACCGGTAGAAACCTCCATCCGCATGAAGCTAAGATGAGACAAAATGATATTACATTTCCTAGATCATGGCTGCTGTAATAAGATTGTTATAAACAAGAATAACCTGCTCACATATAAGGCATATGTTTCTCAAATCGTTTTAAAGGAGAATTATATCATTAAGTGATTAAAACTATGAACTCTGAAACCTTTCGAAAATGAGAAACTTGAACATTTGAAATTAGGCAAACTTGAACGTTTGGAAAATAATGTTGTTACTTGATTTTACAAAGGGAAGTGTTTTGTTTTACTTAAAAAGATAGTCACTCTATTATATACTACGGGTATTGTATGACTACTGTGAAAGAAACGGATCTTTTAAAGAGTTAATGTATGAAGTACTTTGGGGATAGATACCCGAACTTGTTAGCATAAAGTACCTTGTAACTTGATTGTGTTGGTTTGTGACAGCCTTGTAATACTTTCTTGTTGATTTGATAAGTAAACATGTTAGGATGCTACGTGTGTTAGTATCTTGTGGTTTTTGTGTAAGGAGGTCATTCATGTTGTGCTTACGTTGTTAAACGTTAAGCCCGTTATCTTTATTATTGTATCACATACCCCGACTTATTATACAGGCTTGCCACCGATGCGGTCTATACGGCCTACGCGGTCTGTGAGACTATGCGGGCAGCGGTATGCTCGAGATTGATCATTCCGGTGTTTAGCCCGACGCGGGATGCCTATGCGGTCCGTGGGACTATGCGTTCTATTGAGACTATGCGGTGCGGGAGTCGAGGAGAATACCGGGGTTGGCTACCGTCGAGGAATACCTATGCGGTGCATGTGTGACTATGCGATGCGAGTCGTGATTAGGCACGCATAATGATACTATGGGCGATTGGCCTTGCTTCGATCATTCGCGGCCTAGAAAAGACCGATTCTGATATATACATTTTTGCTCTTGTTTATGTTGTGGCACTATGTGCGATTTAAGCGATTGTATTTGCAAATGGTTTTAGATACTTGATTTCATTTCGATGCTTTACGATTTCACATACTTGGTACTGTTATCGACCTCCTTGAAGTGCGTTCATACGCGGTAGAGGTACACCAATCGTTGATCCTCGCTCTTGGGTCACGATTCGGCGTTTGGGAAGCTCCGTTTCTCCGGAGGCTTATCGGTGGTATAGTCCCCTGTCGTAGTAGGTACTTACATTCAGGGGTATGGCGGGGCCCTGTCCCGCCATTGTTGTCGTATCATTCTTAGAGGTCTGTAGTACTGTTGTGGGCAGTGTTGTAAAAAGGATGTAACTGTTCGGTTTTAAATTGATTTATATATATGCCGAAAGGCAAGTTTTCTCAGATTACTGTTTCTTACTTCATAATATTTTCATGTCTTGTTTTATGTTCCGCTGATTTCTCTGATGTATGGCTACTTGGGTGCGGGTAGGCACGATCACGGGCCGGTTCGGTCGTGACAAAAGTGGTATCGTGAGCGATTAATCCTCGGAAAGTGTCTACAGACCGTATCTAGTAGAGTCTTGATTATCGGTGTGTTGTGCACCACACCAATAATCAGGAGGCTATAGGATATTTATGATTGGTTTCTATTCTTCTCACTCTGAGATCGTGTCTTAGAGGCGTGTTGTAAGTTGGACCTCTAACGTATTTCTTTCCTTACCGTTATGCCTCCGTGTAAGCAGCAACCCGGGCTCAGAGGCAAAGGCGATGAGCCGCGAGTAGAGTCTGAGAGGTTAGGAGGGCACAGCCCAATCATCACCGGGTGGTATTTCATTCGGGAGTTATGCTCGTCACCACCAGCAGAGTTTAGCATACGGCAAAGGTTCATCGCGACCATGATATATGAAGCCTTTAGTTCCACGACCGGGAACAAAGAATATGGATTACAAAGGAATGGACACATTAGCTAGGATTTTAGCAACCAGAGAATATAGAGTGCACCGATATATCACGGGTCTTGATGACTATCTAGAGAGGGTTGTGCAAGAGTAGCTCTTCAGTCAGGCTTGAGCATGGCCTGCGTACGGGCTTATGCACAGCAGGCCGAGAAACGTAGAGATCGACGGATTAACCAAGATCAGCAGAAGAGGGCCAGGACAGCAAGGTCCTTTGATAACTTTCGAGGCGAATCACCTCACTAGCAGACTAGATATGCGCCTCGCGGTCAGAGTGGTCCTCCACAAACTTCGTATGCGTTCAAAGTATGCGGAGTTGGTGAGCTCGGGCTTAGGTTCACACTATACGTAGGTTCTAGCGGTAGGTTGATTTTCCACGTTGTTCACAGTATGACAGGCGTCATCCCGGGGAATGTCATCGTTTGTTGATGCTTGTTGTACCTGCGGCCGTCGGGGCCATGTGTCGAAAGGGTGTCCTAGTAGGAGGGATGCAAGTAGGAGGACTCCGCCTACCAGATCAGTTGCGGATTCAGTAGTTCGGAGAGGAAGGGGTGTTAGCCAAAGGAGGCCACCCCCCACCTCGGTGTGGCCGTTATGGTAAGTGTCATTGTGGGGAGTGTCGTACTTCTTCGACAGCTTGTTATGATTGCGCCCAGCAGGGCAGGATTGATTGGAACGACAGAGGGTAGTGAAGCAGTAAATACAGGTGTATTCTTAACCCTCTAGAGATTGTAGGCGTGATAAGATAAGTATATCTTAAGTGTTACGTTCAGTTAACATTGTGTAAATTGTGGTTAGAAACCATGGTTAGATAGAAAGGGTAAGATTGGGGATAAGGGAAAGTGTGAGCCTTAGAATGTTATACGTAGAAACCTTAGAGGCAAGGCCATCTCGAGTAAAGATGTATTTTTATGTACTTGACCCTTATCAGAGTGCATAGTGCACGTGAGCTATGTTTATGGGATAAGTCCCTGGGTAGTGTGGAATGAAAGAGGGTAGTTGAGCTAAGAAGACCGCTAGGTTTTCGTAACGTGATTAGTGAGATTGTTCCGGATCGGGGAGCAAGTGTTTTACGCGAGAGTGGGTCGGGTTGAGGCCATGTCGCGGGTCAACCCGCAACCTGTTTTATGGAGGGGTCAGTTTGTGGTGGTCCCGCCAGGTGGTAGGGTCACAAGGGTGTTAGGCCCAAGATTAGTTAAACATCGTACGAGTTCGTGGATGCATTCAACCAGTAGTCGGGCCGATGGGGTCAGCCCATCGTGTCTTTCTGACAGGACCATTACTTGACAGTGATGATATATCAGAAAGGTTGTAAGGCTGCGCGGGTGCCTCGCCACCTTATGACAGATGGAGCCAGTGCAGTGTTTCTTTTTCGGAAGTTTTACCAGCGGGGTTAGAAACTCGGGTAAGTCTCGATGTCGCATTCGCCTCGGGCGGTGTGTGGATTTCGGTAGTTGTAAGGATTGTTGTCTCTGTTGAGGAGTGTTTTAATAGCTACCATTTCGATTCGGATGTCGCCTTATGAAGCCTTGTAGGGCGGGCGTAAGTTGTCGGTCGATTGGTTCGATGTTGGCAAAGTTCGGATAATTGGTTCATACTTTTGCGGTAGGATGTGGATAGAGTGAAGCCTATCCGGAGAGGTTATCGGCTTAGAGTCAGCGAAGTCGTGCGGATAATCGGCGGCACGCTTGTAGTTCAGGTTGACGGAGGATCTTCTTGAAGGTACCACCCCGGAAGGGTGTGACGAGATTCGGAAAATGGAGGAAACTTAGCCCGAGTTACTTTGGGCCTTTCAGATCATGTGAAGAGTAGGCCAGGTTGCCTATATGTTAGCTTTTGCCGTCCGACTTAGGAAGCGTATGTCGATGGCCTTCATGTTGTTAGGTTCGGAAAAGTATCGGAGATCCATCCAGAGATTTTTGGAAACAGAAGCAGTAACAGGAATGTGGTAAGTTATGAGAAAGAGTTCGAGTGTACGAGAAGGGTACGACGAGCAAGAGAATAGAAGTGATCATTTCGTTTGAAAAGACAAGGTGCGCAGGGAGTATATTTTAGACCTTGGGTGGGAGTTTTTGTTATGCTAGAGATGGTTCCTCGTGGACTTGGATTAAGTATTTGCGCGTGTATTATTTTATGGCCAGCAGTGAAGACTATACTGGCGCATGTTTGTTTTGAGACTTAGAAGGAACATTCGGGACGAATGTTTCTAAGGAGGGGAGAATGTTATACCCCATATTTCCTGAGTATGTACGTGAGGACGTACGTAGAAAAGTTTGAACTTTAAAGTAGGCTTGGCCGAATTATTTTGTGCACAACACCCGATTAGAGTCGTTTTTCGACGAAACGTTTTACAAAACTTGCGAAGGGAAAATTCCGGCTATGTCATTTTTATTTTTTGCGGATTTTTCCGAGAGACGAAGCATTTTGGACCAACGAGAGGGAGACACTTGGCACCCTCTCATTGGCGGAAGTTGGGGCGGTAAAGTGGACGATTGGAAGGTCAAGGGTTGGTAGGATATTTATGAGGGTTTTAAGGAGTAGGGACTAGGGGGCACTTGGGCACATCTTGGCCCTCCACTTGCCCCCCACTTGGCTAGATCATGGCCCTTGATTTCCCTATAAATACCCTCCCTTTGAAGACTTCTTCATCCTAAAACTTTCCTAAGTCTAAAAATCCTCCCCTCTTCTTGTGTTCTCGTCCTAGCCTCCCTCCCCTTTGTGAGTACCATGGCCGAGTCCCTCCCCATGGCGAGAGTACCCCACTCTGAGTGGGGTTGGCCGAGGTACACCCCACTTGTGGTGTTGTCTCGTATAAATACACCCTCTTGGTAGAAATACTCTCCAAAGTATTGTTACTATACCCAAATTACCTTAGCCGTATACCTTGTAGTATTCCAAAGATACCTCTATACGTAAAGCTCGGAAATACTACCTTATGTCCTTTTGTCTCAAACCAAACCCTAAGGAAAATCTTCATAGTCGGTTGAAGTATTAAGTAGAAGTTCGTAGAACTTCTAAGGGTTGTTTGGAGCGGGTTGGGCGCCAGTAGGAGCTAAACGTTGCTCGGGATCGACATTTTAACTTGGATAATTATGGGCTTATCGAGGTAAATATCTTGTCCCTATTGTAATTGGAAATTACATCTTGTAGTAGTATTGAAATGAATATAAGATTCATAGAGAGAATTGAGCTGTAATAGAAGGATATTACAGAAGACTTGAACTGAAATCGCTTCAGTAGAATATTAAGGTAGAAGTTGATAGACTTATATAACCGTTATAGGTTGAAGTACTGCGAGTAGCGTATTCTACTCGGAGGGTGGAAAAGGCTAGCCGGACTACAGTACTTTGGAGCGTTTTGCTAATATTCGATAATCGTCGCGAGGTATGTTATTCTTCCTATACTCTTGAGCATGATATTTTATATATATATATAGTACGGTAGACGTACGTGTGTGAACTGAATAATAATTACGGCAATGTCTTTTGACTTAAGCCTGAATAATACTTACGGCAATGTCTTTTGACTTAAGCCTGAATAATAAGAATCTTGAAGTATTTCAAAAGAATACTGAATCATTTTTTAACAGAAGAGTAATACTTGGTTTTAAAACTTAAGAGTTATACTAGCTTTATGGGAAGTTAGGTATAACGGCTTAAGAAAGATAAAAAGAATGGTTTATTAATTTTAGAAGTTAAGAGACTTGATCTTAAAAGATAAGAGACTTGACTTAAAAGAATTAATATGAATTTTGTTAATAAGTGTGAAACCTCGTTCGTGAGTAATGAGTACGTGGTTTTTAAAATGGGATAATGTTTCTTGATTTGAAATCGAATAAGTATCGAGCAAACCAACTGCGGCGTTAATAAAGGAAATGTACTGACTAATTAATGTATTATTAAAACCAGTAGAAACCTCCATCTGCATAGAAGCTAAGATGAGACAAAATGATATTACATTTCCTAGATCATGGCTGCTGTAATAAGATTGTTATAAACAAGAATAACCTGCTCACATATAAGGCATATGTTTCTCAAATCGTTTTAAAGGAGAATTATATCATTAAGTGATTAAAACTATGAACTACGAAACCTTTCGAAAATGAGAAACTTGAACATTTGAAATTAGGCAAACTTGAACGTTTGGAAAATAATGTTGTTACTTGATTTTACAAAGGGAAGTGTTTTGGTTTACTTAAAAAGATAGTCACTCTATTATATACTACGGGTATTGTATGACTACTGTGAAAGAAACGGATCTTTTAAAGAGTTAATGTATGAAGTACTTTGGGGATAGATACCCGAACTTGTTAGCATAAAGTACCTTGTAACTTGATTGTGTTGGTTTGTGACAGCCTTGTAATACTTTCTTGTTGATTTGATAAGTAAACATGTTAGGATGCTACGTGTGTTAGTATCTTGTGGTTGTTGTGTAAGGGGGTCATTCTTGTTGTGCTTACGTTGTTAAACGTTAAGCCCGTTGTACTGTTATTGTATCACATACCCCCTTGACTTATTATACCGAGGGCTTGCCACCCTTGATGCGGGTCTATACGGCCTATGCGGTCTGTGAGACTATGCGGAGCAGCGGTATGCTCCAGGATTGATCATTCCGGGTGTTTAGCCCGATGCGGGGATGCCCTATGCGGTCCGTGGGACTATGCGGTCTATTGAGACTATGCGGACTGCGGGAGTCCAGGATGAGTGCCGGGGTTGGCTACCGTCGAGGAATACCTCATGCGGGTCTGTGTGTGACCTATGCGGACTGCGGGAGTCCAGGATTAGGCACGCATAATGATACTATGGGCGATTGGCCTTGCTTCGATCATTCGCGGCCTAGAAAAGACCAGTTACAGTATATCTGTTTTGCTCTTGTTTATGTTGTGGCACTATGTGCAGTTTAACTGATTGTATTTGCAAATGGTTTTAGATACTTGATTTCATTTCAGTACTTTACAGTTTCACATACTTGGTACCTGTTGTACTGACCTCCTTCGGGGGGGCTGCGTTCATGCCGCAGGTAGAGGTACACCAATCGTTGATCCTCGCTCTTAGGGTCACAGTTCAGCGTTTGGGAAGCTCCGTTTCTCCGGAGGCTTATCGGTGGTATAGTCCCCTGTCGTAGTAGGTACTTACATTCAGGGGTATGGCGGGGCCCTGTCCCGCCATTGTTGTCGTATCATTCTTAGAGGTCTGTAGTACTGTTGTGGGCAGTGTTGTAAAAAGGATATCGCTCGGTTTAAATTGATTTATATATATGCCGAAAGGCAAGTTTTCTCAGATTACTGTTTCTTACTTCATATTATTTTCATGTCTTGTTTTATGTTCCGCTGATTTCTCTGATGTATGGCTACTTGGGTGCCCGGGTAAGGCACCAGTCACGGGCCCGGGTTCGGGTCGTGACAATATATATAAATATCTACAAGTGTAGCAAGACAAGTGGAGTGGGACCCACTTGTCCACTTGTCTTCAAAATATCTAAAGTCCAAGTCCAAGTCAAAGTCAAGTTGATGGGTGACACGTGTCGCCCTCCGATTGGTCCAAAATATTATAATTTATTGAAGGTCCCCGCGAAATTGTGAAATTCTCGGCGGACCTCATATTATCAATTCCAATACCTTATAATCTAATACCAAGTCCATAAATTCAATTAGAAGTATTAAACTTCAAGTTAATAATTTTTCCGTCGTCACATTTTCCCGAAATTTTCCTTTAAGAAAATGTAATAATTCTTTCCTTCCAATATTCAAATCTTCTTTCCTTAATCACGTCCTCAAATCAATGTCATGGAATTATGGGGTGTAACAATAAGACTTATACCAAATAATGGCCCTCTAATTCTACGAAAATTTGGGCAGCGCTTCCTTTGTTTCTACGTACTTTTCCACCTTTTCCAAGGCCCGAATTCATCAACCAACAAGCCACATTTAAGGGCATAACCAACAGTTAACCAAAGGGGATTACACGCCTAACTTGACGTGTAAAATTCTTCGCCACAATCACATTAAAATAGTCCACAATAATAGTCCATAAATAAATAACATTAAGGGTACAATGTGAAGCCTTTAACACCCTTACTCTTTAGGACTTTCATTCACTATTTATCCACATTAAACATACATGTTGGTGGCTGATTTTCCAGCAGTTTTATACCATAAAACAGTCCATCAAAACTGCATAACGATACCCCACAGTTTTAGGCAAATCTCGGCCAACAACTACAATCCAACTACCCTTTCCTTAATCCTTTTTAATCTAATTCGAATTCTAAAACTTCCATATAAGTTATAACAACTTATTAACAACAATATTACTCCATTATAACATGCAATAGGTGACGTTAATAACGACAATAACCAACGAAACCCGATAATCACCAAACCGGTCTATTCACGGTTTTAGCCGCAAAAATGGTTCAAACGCTTTTTATTCTTCATTATATTTAGCACAAGCTCATCCATACATTATAGAAATATGTAATATCCAATTACTTTAAAAAAAGAAGGACGTTTACCTCATTTTGTGCCCAAAAACGCCCCAACATAGTCCGGTCTTTATTGGTCCGCAGTTTTCATTTTCCTCCACTTCTTCAAGATCCAATCACATATATATATATATATCCCCTACAACCTTAGGAGAAACTTCTCTTCACGTTCCGCTTCCAAAACGTCTACAGAAACCCCTAGGGTTTCATCACCATTTTCGGCCAACACACAAACTAGGAGGTTCTTGGAGAGTTAATTTGGTTTAACACTTGGTTAGGGACCTTAATCTTGGAGATAAAATAATTTAATCACACTAGGTGTTCTTGGTGTTCTTGAGCTCAAAGGAGAGAAAGATGAGAGCAATATTTGGCTAAGTGTAAAGTGAATCCAAGTCTTGCAAGACTTGGATAGATATAGCCAAGTGGAGTGGGCCCCACAAGCCACTTGTCCTCAAAATATCTAGAGAGATTCATAGTCTTCCAAGACTGTGGGGGTGACACGTGTCACCCTCCTATAGGTCCATAATTAATAATTCTTCACAAAATAGTAATAAATCTCAAGACTTGGAGAAATTATCTTATTTTTCGGTGGGCCCCGCGAAATTATGAAATTTTGGCGGGCCATATTTTATTAACTCCAAGCCTTCATAATCATATACTAGGCCCACATACCAAATTTGGGTCGAATCCGACCCCTCGTGAAGAAATTACGACGTCACGTTCGTCGTGATCAAACTTTTTCCTTAACGAAAATGTACCTACACTTTATTTCCGACTTTCAAACCTTATATTCTTAGTCACGTTCTCACTTACGTGCCATGGTATAACGGGGTGTAACAACATGGTAGCCACAGTGTTTGAAATTCAGAGAAGAAGCCGTCGCGGCTGAGAAGAAATGGGGGCGGATTTTGAGAGAATTTTAGGGTTTAGGGAGTTTAGGCTACTGATACCATGTAAGATATTGGAATAATTTCTCTTGGAGATTTCTTTCGTTAATCACAATATATATATAGTTGTACAAAGGTGATTCATAATACAGTAAGAATCCTAAGTTATCTTAAATACATGACAATAATAAATACAATATATACTGTGAATATTTGAAGAATATTCGTTAATAACACATATGTGACCTATGTGTAAACATGTATATTATAGAAACAATTGTATCCCTACCCATAATTAGAATATTTTCATATATTGTGTAAATATAATTATGGTAAGACTAGGATTCCTCTTTTGTATAGGCGTAGGATTCCTATTGTATAAGGGATGAATATTATACTATATATATACTTTGATATTAATGAGAAGACTCCCTAAGGGAGATTAATATCATCTTACGTGGTATCAAGAGTATCTCACAAAAAATCCCTAGAATTTTTTTCTGAGAGCCGCCATGAACCCTCCCCTAAGCTTCTCACGCGCACTCTCATCTCTCCTCCTAAAATTCTTGGTTTTCTCTTTTTCTCTTCTCTAAATGGCTCGAGGATTCTTCCAATACTTCGATGCTTCTTGTCACGACCGAACGGGCGTGGATCGTGCCTACCGGGCACCCTAGTGATACAACATCAGTGTCGTGGAACATAAAACAAGACATGAAAATATTATGAAGTAAGAAACAAGATGTCGGAGAAAACTTGCCTTCTGCGTATATATAAATCAATTTTAAAACCGAAAGCTACATCCATTACAACTCGCCCACAACACATTACTACGGACCTAAGAATGATATGACAACAATGGCGGGACGGGGCCCGCCATACCTGAATGTAAATACCTACAGCGACAAGGGACTATACCATCGATAAGCCTCGAGGAACGGAGCTTCCCATACGCCGAACTGACCAGAGAACTAGGATCAACGCGGTGTACCTCAACTGCGGCATGAGCGCGCCCCGAGCGAGGTCGATCAAGGTACCAAGTATGTGGCCCGAAAATCAGTAAATGAAATCATAATAGTCTATAAAGCAGAGACATGTATGATAACCAAACTACGATTCACAATAAATAGCGATCATGTCAAGTCGTGGACCCACGCCTCAAAGTCATCACTCAAATGTAACTATGGGTTTCACGCCCATAACATCGGTCATGCGTGGAATACCTTCCTCAGCTGCGGCAGTTTATGATATAAAAGCACCAAGCAATACATGAACACCGTGTCCCACTGTGTCCTAATAAAACGATGCAGGTAAGTGCGAAGGCATAACGACTACTAACACCCAAGACTAACAGGTCATAAAGCGTATCATGATATCTGCTTGCGTCACATGATCAAAGCCGGTCACTCGCCCAGATTATCAAATGTGCGCGTCTAGCCCCGAACTCCGTAGCTCGCATAGGCCAACCTCGTAGGCGCGTGAGGTATTCCTCGCATCGAGGGTAGCTACTCCGGCATCGCCCGGACTCACGATCGCGTAGCCACAAAGACCGCATGACCACAAGGGCCGCAAACTAACACGGAACTCCGTAGTTCGCATGGATCCTCGGACCCGCATAGGTATCCTCGAATCATGATCCCGCACCCGAGTCTACCGTATCGGAGGCGCCTTAACCTCCGGAGACAAGTCAAGGTGAGTGGTACAATACCAACATAACGGCTGAGAGTCAAACAACTTTAAGCGCAGTCGAGGGAAAACCCCCTTTACACAAAACATCTCAAGATACTAACACACGTAGCATCCTAGCATGTTTACTTATCAAATCAACAGGAAAGTATTACAGCTATCACAAACCAACACAATCAAGTTATACACACAAGGTACATTCTAATATATGATTTAACAAGATGTATCTATTCCCAAAGTACTTCATACATTATCTTTTAAAAGATACGTTACGTTTACAAAAGTCACATAATACCCGTAGTATATGAAAATAGAGTGATTATCTTTTGAAGTAAATCAAAACACTTATCTTTGTAAAATCAAGTAACAACATTATTTTCCAAACGTCCAAGTTTGCCTAATTTCAAATGTTCACGGTTCTTTTTTTTTAGAAAGGTTTCGTAGTCCATAGTCTTATTCATTTAAGAATATAATTCTCTTTTAAACCATCTGAGAAAACATAAGCCTTATGTGTGAGTAGGATATTCTTGTTTATAACAATCTTATTACAGCAGCCATGATCTAGGAAATATCATTTTGTCTCATCTTAGCTTCTATGCAGATGGAAGTTTCTACTGGTTTTAATAATACTTAATCTGTCAAAATATTTCCTTTTATTAACGCGATGGTTTGTCGATACACATTACGATTCAAATCGGTAAAAACATTCTTAAGCCGTTATACCTAACTTCCCATAAAGCTAGTATAACTCTTAAGTTTTCAAAACCCAAGATACTTCTTCTTTCAAAATGATTCAAAAATCTTTTGAAATACTTCAAGTTCTTTATTATCACATAACCAATTTATAGTTCAAATCATTTACCTTTTAAAAACCATAAGTATTTTCTTACATACATAAACTGTTATAACAACTTCCCATAAAGTCGTTATAACACTTTATGGTTTAGACCAATCAAATACATTTAACACACGTATGCGTCACCGTACTACATAGTTACACGTATCATGCTAGAAGAGATAGGAAGAGGTTCACATACCTCGCGACAGTATCGACTAATAGCAAAACGCCCAAGTACTTCCAACCGGCTACTACTCCTTAAGCCAAGTAGATCGCGCCACACGCGATCTTGACCTATAAGGCCACAGCGCTTATTAATATTTAGATCTCTTCGTAGAACATTCTGAGAAATTCGGGCACCTCCCACATAACAGCGTA
The DNA here is from genome assembly GCA_029844215.1 of Przewalskia tangutica. Classification (NCBI taxonomy): domain Eukaryota; kingdom Viridiplantae; phylum Streptophyta; class Magnoliopsida; order Solanales; family Solanaceae; genus Przewalskia; species Przewalskia tangutica. Next base: position 53,221,219 of record CM056725.1, on the reverse strand, counting down.
AATCTCCTCTCTAACGGCGGCTACCAAGCCAACCAGGGGGGTTATCGCCTAATCCGGACGTGCACAATTCTACCTCGCGTAAAAGCTACACAAGTCTCATGTCTGATACCCCTATGTAATTCTGATTCAGCACTCTTCTTTCGAAAATGTTTCTTATTATTCAGGCTTAAGTCCAAAGACATTGCCGATAACAACGTTCAATTCTATATATAGTATACTTCAACTATATAGTCTAACAATCATGTAATTTCCAATTACAATAGAAGGTCAAGAGTGTTTACCTCGATAAGCCCAAAATTATCCGAGTTTAAATGTCGATCTGAGCAAGGTTTAGCTCTACTCAGTGCGCTCAGGCCGCTCCACACAACCCAGAAGTTCTAACCAACTTCTACTTAATACTCCCACCAACTCTGGAGAGGTTCCTTAGGGTTGCGGGTTTGTGACTGGAGGGAAGTATAATAGTATTCTGGGCTTTTAGATAAGTATAACCTTAGAATACTACAAGGTATACGGCTAAGGTAATTTGGGCATTATAACAATACTTTTGAGTATTTCTACCAAGAGGGGGTATATATACGAGACAACACCACAAGTGTATACCTCGGCCTACCATGAGGGTACTCTCGGCCAAGGGAGACTCTCGCCACAAGGCCTCACAAAGGGGAGAACGAGAACAACATCAAGGGAGGAGGATTTCTAACACTTAGAACAATTTAGGATGAAGAAGTTCATCAAAGGGGAGGGTATTTATAGGTCAAGCCACGGCCAACCAATGGCCAAGATCACGCCAAGTAGTAGGCAAGTGTAGGGCTAGGATTCATCCAAGTACACCTTATCCATCTACCACACCAACCAACACAAAATATCCTACCTACTCCACATGCCCAAATCGTCAATTCCATGACACACGCTGATGAGAGGGTGCAGTGTCGCCTCTTGTTGGTCCAAAATGTTTCGTCTCTCGGAAAAATCCGCAAAAATTGGAAATGACATAGCCGGAATTTTCCTCTAAAGTCGTGAAAACGTTTCGTAAAAAAACGACTCTAACCGTGTTGTGAACAAAATAATTCGCCAAGCCTATTTGAAGTTCGAATTTTCTACGTCGTCCTGCGTGCATACTCTGGAAATACGGTATAACACTTGATTACACCGTAAGTCCAGACATGTATAAGAGATTATGCGTAAGAATCAAGGCTTGAAAATTTGTACGAAAGGAAGAATTGTTTTCCGACGGAAAATCTTCCGAACGTCGGAAAGGAAAAATGTTCGTTGATGAGAATTGGATTCTCAAAAGGAATTTTTTTGAAGAATATGGAACTTATTATCTTTATGGAAATTTATTTTTACGGATTTGGTCACGTGGGGCCCACCCGAGAAATTTTACGTTTTGTGGGGCCCACGAGGGTTACGAAATTTTATGGACGAATGGGAGGGTGACATATGGCACCCCCCAATAGTCTTGGACGAAATACTATAAGGGTAGAATGGTCATTTGACCATTGTAGATGATAAGTCTTCAAGCTTGATATTATTGACCAAGTCAACTTGTCCACTTGGCTATTATCCATGTGTTCTTCATCCTAGATACACATTTGTTATAATCTTGACCCTCCATTGTATTATATATACACACTAGTGCAAGACTTGTCTTCCAACACTTCGAAAATTTTAGAGAAACTTGAGTGAGGCTTATGGTGCTCTCGGGTTTGGTCATCTCCCCACACAAAAATTTTGTAGTTTTGTTCCATTATTCACAAGACATTAACCCAAGGTCCCTAAGGGTATTGTAAGGATATCTCAATAGAAAGATTTCGGAAAAACGGCGTTTTCACGTTAGTCGCAAGGCGGAAACTTAAGGGGTTCTTCAACTTTGAAGTTGGAACTTGAAGATGGGTTCTTCATAGGCTTCTAAGGAGTGCTTGGAGCGGATTGGAACATAAGGAAAGGATCTAAGAATTTCTAAGGAGCGACTTTGAATCTTGGAAAGATTAAGGGCTTGTAAAGGTATAATTCTTGTCGTTTTAGTATTTACGATTGCTTATTGTTGTAGCTTTGGATATTAGCAAGCATGAGGTATATATTATGAAGTTTGATAAGTGTATTGACTATTGGAACCCTAATCCGAAAACTAGTATGTTAGCCCTTAAGATTGTAATTCAATTTGGTTACTAGTTTAGTCGCCACATGTGAGATAAAGAAGGAATTATAGTTGCTGGAGTTGTTTATGACTATGTAGCCTATTGGAATAACAACTTGTATTGAAAAAGGAATTGAAAGAGAAGTAGTGTTGTTGTAGCCGAGAATTGGTTTGTTTTGTATCAATTGTGGGGCGGAATTTTACACGTCTTGTAGGCGTGTAATCCCCTTTTGATTGGTTGGAATGTTGAGCCTTAAATGTGGCATGGTTGGTTATTGAATTCGGCCTTGAAAAAGGTGGCAAAGTATGTAGAAACAAAGGAAGTGTTGCCCGATTTTCCGTAGAATTTAGTGACCTTGCACTTAGAATATTCTACGATTGAAGCTAGAGGTTAATGGACGTGTTATGACTATTATAGGTTGAAGTACTACGAGTAGCGTATTCTACTTGAAGGGTGGAAAGGCTAGCAAGGTTATAGTACTTTGGAGCATTTTGCAACTTGTCGCTAGTCGCCACAAGGTATGTGAACCTCTTTTTTCTTTGGCATGATCCTACGTATGAAATATCCATGTGATAGTATTTCATGATTGCTTCTACTCTTAGAAGTTAAGAAGTATTCACATTGTTTATTCTAAGTTAAACGTATGTTTAAATTGTCCTAAGTCCTTACCAAGTCTTATGGGAGATGTTGGTAAGAATGGTTAGGAAGTTATGAGATTTGATTTAAAGCTATGTGTCTTGATTTATTTAAAGTAAACAAGTTGATTTTATGTTTAAAAATGACTTGAGTTTATATGGGAAAAAGGGGATTGATTTTAAAAGTGGAGGTTATATGGTTTTAAAGAGAATAAGTTACTTGGTTTTGGAAGTGTATGAAACTTTATTTTTCAAGTTATGAGACTTGATTTCTAAAGTGTAGATGATACGATTTTATAAGTATAAGTAAATGGACTTTAAAGAATGTATGTTATGAAGTTTTAAGACTATGAACTTTGATTGTCTTTTAAGGATTATGAAGTTTTAAGCGATATGATTTTAAAGAGTGTATGCTACGGGGGGTTAATACTATAAGCCTTGATTTTATGAGTGGAAATGACTAAACTTTAAAAGTATGGCTTAATTTATTTCAAAAGTTAAGAAGATGGTTTCCAAAGACTATGTGACTTGAGCTTTAAAAGAAAGAAGTTTTATGATTCTTTTAAGTATGTATGTACGTAGTATTTTGGGTTTAGTTTCCCTAATGTTGCAAGAATAAAGTGCCTTAAGTTCGCTAAAATGAAAGGTTGTTATAATAGCTTTATGGGAAGTTGTTATGACGACTTAAGAAGAAGTGAAAAGATGGTTTAAAAATGTATGTAAGGAAAATCACACTGAGCCTACGAATAGGCCGGATTACGTTATGAAATACATCGAGCCTACAAATAGGTCGGATTACGTTATGAGATACACCGAGCCTACACATAGGCGGACACGCCATATTACCCGAGCCTCGCATAGGCGGGTTACGTCATCTTACACCGAGCTCCACAGCGGGCGGATTATGCTACATGATTCCACAGACACCGAGCTCCACAGGGCGGATTATGCTACATGATTCCACAAGACACCGAGCTCGCGGCGGGCGGATTATGCTACATGATTCCACAAGACACCGAGCTCCAGCGGGCGGATTATGCCACATGATTTATCAGTACACCGTGTCCCGCAAATGGGCCGGATTACGTTATCACGTATGGATAATCAAAGTAAGCTTCCAAATAAGAAGTCCCTCCATAAAGGGCCGAATTATGTTATGTAAGATATGTAAGTTATGTGGAAAAACTTGATTAAATTCTTAAGTATGTATGTAAGAATATGATGTTAATTCTTATTGAAAGAATGAAAGGAACGGTTAATATATGATTGATTTCAGGAGTTAAAATGACATTCTTTTATACAGTTATGATTTAGTTGTTGCACCTTATTTCTGTTCCATACTCGGTACTGTTGTCGACCCCTTCTGCGTTAAATGCCGCAGTGTTAGGTACGAGTTGGTGATCCTTGCTTTTAGGATCTGTTGATTTTGGGAAGAAGCTCCATTCACTCAGGAGGCTTATCTTTTAGTACGGGTTCACGATGTTGTAGATTAATGTACATTCGGGTATGGCGGGCCCTGTCATACGGTTGTAATTCTTAAGTGCGTAGTCACATGCTGTGGGTCGGTTTGAAAAAAAAAAAGGATATAACTGCTGTTGTTTATGTATATGTGTCCAGGGAGGTGGCCTTATCGGCTAACCTGTTGTTTAAATTCTTTTTGCTTTATTTTATCAGTTTCATGTATGTTCCGCTGATTATCTCTGATGTGTACCTGTAAGGGTGCCCAGGTAGGGCACCAGTCGCGGGCCCGGGGTCGGGTCGTGACAAAAGTGGTATTAGAGCAGTTAGTCCTCGGAAAGTGTCTACAGACCGTGTCTAGTAGAGTCTTGATTATCGATGTGTTGTGCACCACATCTATAATCAGGAGGCTGCAGGACATTTAGGATTGGTTTCCATTCTTCTCTCTCTGAGATCGTGCAGTAGAGCTGTTTTAGTAGGTTGAATTCCTTCTGACCTATTCTTGTGTATGAATCAGCTATGCCTCCACGGAAGGCGACCAGGGCCCAGAAGGGCAAGGCAGCGAGGCGCGGTGGTGCAGAGGGTTACTAGGACTCGAGCCCGACTATGCACGAGGTTGTGGTCGGCGGCGAGTTGATTCTGGCGGTATTAGAGGAAGCGGCGAGCGCCAGGCTCGGGGTTCCGATACTGAGCCTCCATCCCTCGGCGGGCGGAGTATAGAGATTATGGAGAAGCGGTCGGGTTATTGACTAGCATAGTGGTAGGCGGCGCCGGCGGAGCGAGTAGCTAACCTGTGAGCGGATTTGAGGATTCGGGATTTTGGTTGTATTCCCCGAGTTCTTTGGTTCGAGATCGAGGAGGATCCTCGGGAGTTTGTCAGCAGAATCTGACGGACTATGCAGTGCTTAGGGTCTCGGAGACCGAGTCGATGGTGCTAGCTTCTTACCGATTCTGCGATATTGCGTTGGTGGTTTGAGTCATGGAACTGTCTAGGGGTGTGGGTACTCCTCCGGTTGTTTGGGATGAGTTCTGAGGCCTTTCTTGATCACTTTTGCCTCACGAGATGAGGAGAGCCCGTGTTGATAGGTTCTTGTCATTGAGGCGAGAATGGGAGGACCATCGTGAGTACAACACGGAGTTTGACTCGTTGGCCAGGTATGCGCACACTATTGTGGCTGACATGGCTGATAGAGTTCATCGCTATGTTATGGGGCTAGACCGTTATATGATCACTGCTTGCCTGGGAGTGGCCCTTCAGCCAGGTATGGATATTGCCAGGATGCAGACATATGCACAGGGGATTGAGGACAGGGAGAGAGAGGACCCGGACCGACCGGCCAGAGGCCGGGGCAGCGATGGTTGGGGTGATTTTCGAGGCGGAGAGCCTCAGCAGCAGGCTAGGTCTACATTTCAGCCGGCACAGAGTGCTCCTTCCCGATTTCGGCGGGAGGTTGGATCGGTAGGGTAGTCGAGTCGGTCGAGCTCGAGCTTGGATTCGTATGCGCGCACATGGGTTCTAGCGATCCGGGCCACTCTTCCTCGATGTTCACAGTGTGGCGGCGTCACCACGGGAATGTCGTCGTGCTCTGGTGCCTGTTTTACCTGTGGCCGTCAGGGCCATAAGTTGAGGGATTATCCTAGTAGGAGAGTTACAGGAGGGATAGCACAGTCTACCGGATCAGTTGCGGGTTCTTCACCTTCAGTAGCTAGGCAGGATGTTCATACACCGGCAGGCCGTGGCAGAGGTCGTGGTGGAAGTTTCCAGTTTTAGCGGTCCTTTGAACCGCCTATATGATTTCAGGTATATCTTCGACCCTTTAGAGATTTGTATGCATGATAAGGTTGTTGTATGTTTTAAGTATCAAGAACAGATAATATTGAGATTATGTATGTATGCTAGAAGTAAGTTGGAAGTATGAAAAGATAATCCTTTTAGGCCATGAATGTTAGTAGATAGTGATGGTGCACATTGGATTTGTTTCCTCGTTTGGTTTGTGATGGATAAATATGCAAGTGCGGTGTATTTGGGCCATATGTGGCATAATTAGGTTTCACTAAGTGCAGTTTTATGAGACTATGCCAAGAAATGATAGATTGAGCTCCGAAAGAACATTCGGGGACGAATGTTTCTAAGGGGGGAAGAATGTTACACCCCGTAAGTCCAGGACATGTATAAGAGATTGTACGTAAGGAATCAAGGCTTGAAAATTTGTACGAAAGGAAGAATTGTTTTCCGACGGAAAATCTTCCGAACGTCGGAAAGGAAAAATGTTCGTTGATGAGAATTGGATTCTCAAAAGGCATTTTTTTGAAGAATATGGAACTTATTATCTTTATGGAAATTTATTTTTACGGATTTAGTCACGTAGGGCCCACCCGAGAAATTTTACGTTTTGTGGGGCCCACGATGGTTACGAAATTTTATGGACGAATGGGAGGGTGACACGTGGCACCCCCCCAATGGTCTTGGACGAAATACTATAAGGGTAGAATGGTCATTTGACCATTGTAGATGATAAGTCTTGAGCGATATTATTGACCAAGTCAACTTGTCACGGCTATTATCCACGTGTTCTTCATCCTAGCCACACATTTGTTATAATCTTGACCCTCAGTTTGTATTATATATACACACTAGTGCAAGACTTGTCTTTCAACACTTAGAAAATTTTAGAGAAACTTGAGTGAGGCTTATGGTGCTCCGGGTTTGGTGCTCCTCCCATCTCCCACAAAAATTTTGTAGTTTTGTTCCATTATTCACAAGACTTTAACTTGAGGTCCTAAGGGTATTGTAAGGATATCTCAATAGAAAGATTTGGAAGCAGCGTTTTCACGTTAGTCATGAAGCGGAAACTTAAGGGGTTCTTGACTTTGAAGTTGGAACTTGAAGATGGGTTCTTGTAGGCTTCTAAGGAGTGCTTGGAGCGGATTGGAACATAAGGAAAGGAGCTAAGAATTTCTAAGGAGCGACTTTGAATCTTGGAAAGATTAAGGGCTTGTAAAGGTATAATTCTTGTCGTTTTAGTATTTACGATTGCTTATTGTTGTAGCTTTGGATATTAGCAAGCATGAGGTATATATTATGAAGTTTGATAAGTGTATTGATTATTGGAACCCTAATCCGAAAACTAGTATGTTAGCCCTTAAGATTGTAATTCAATTTGATTACTAGTTTAGTCGCCACATGTGAGATAAAGAAGGAATTATAGTTGTTGAAGTTGTTTATGACTATGTAGCCTATTGGAATAACAAGTTGTATTGAAAAAGGAATTGAAAGAGAAGTAGTGTTGTTGTAGCCGAGAATTGATTTGTTTTGTATCAATTGTGGGGCGGAATTTTACACGTCTTGTAGGCGTGTAATCCCCTTTTGATTGGTTGGAATGTTGAGCCTTAAATGTGGCATGGTTGGTTATTGAATTCGGCCTTGAAAAAGGTGGCAAAGTATGTAGAAACAAAGGAAGTGCTGCCCGATTTTCCGTAGAATTTAGTGACCTTGCACTTAGAATATTCTACGATTGAAGCTAGAGGTTAATGGACGTGTTATGACTATTATAGGTTGAAGTACTACGAGTAGCGTATTCTACTTGAAGGGTGGAAAGGGTAGCAAGGTTATAGTACTTTGGAGCATTTTGCAACTTGTCGGTAGTCGCATGAGGTATGTGAACCTCTTCTTTCTTTGGCATGATCCGTATGAAATATCCATGTGATAGTATTTCATGATTACTTACTCTTAGAAGTTAAGAAGTATTCACATTGTTTATTCTAAGTTAAACGTATGTTTAAATTGTCCTAAGTCCTTACCAAGTCTTATGGGAGATGTTGGTAAGAATAGTTAGGAAGTTATGAGATTTGATTTAAAGCTATGTGTCTTGATTTATTTAAAGTAAACAAGTTGATTTTATGTTTAAAAATGACTTGAGTTTATATGGGAAAAAGGGGATTGATTTTAAAAGTGGAGGTTATATGGTTTTAAAGAGAATAAGTTACTTGGTTTTGGAAGTGTATGAAACTTTATTTTTTAAGTTATGGGGCTTGATTTCTAAAGTGTAGATGATACGATTTTATATGTATAAGTAAATGGACTTTAAAGAATGTATGTTATGAAGTTTTAAGACTATGAACTTTGATTGTCTTTTAAGGATTATGAAGTTTTAAGCGATATGATTTTAAAGAGTGTATGCTACGGGGGGTTAATACTATAAGCCTTGATTTTATGAGTGGAAATGACTAAACTTTAAAAAGTATGGCTTCTTAATTTATTTCAAAAGTTAAGAAGATGGTTTCCAAAAGACTATGTGACTTGAGCTTTAAAAAAAAAAGTTTTATGATTCTTTTAAGTATGTATGTACGTAGTATTTTTGGGTTTAGTTTCCCTAATGTTGCAAGAATAAAGTGCCTTAAGTTCTCTAAAATGAAAGGTTGTTATAATAGCTTTATGGGAAGTTGTTATGACGACTTAAGAAGAAGTGAAAAGATGGTTTAAAAATGTTATGTAAGGAAAATCACACTGAGCCTACGAATAGGCCGGATTACGTTATGAAATACAGGAGCCTACAAATAGGCGGATGCGTTATGAGATACACCGAGCCTACACATAGGCGGATTACGCCATATTACCCGAGCCTCGCATAGGCGGGTTATGTCATCTTACACCGAGCTCCACAGGCGGGCCGGATTATGCTACATGATTCCACAGTACACCGAGCTCCACAGGCGGGCCGGATTATGCTACATGATTCCACAATACACCGAGCTCCACATGCGGGCCGGATTATGCCACATGATTTATCAGTACACCGTGTCCCGCAAATGGGCCGGATTACGTTATCACGTATGGATAATCAAAGTAATCTTCCAAATAAGAAGTCCCTCCATAAAGGGCCGAATTATGTTATGTAAGATATGTAAGTTATGTGGAAAAACTTGATTAAATTCTTAAGTATGTATGTAAGAATATGATGTTAATTCTTATTGAAAGAAGGAATGGAACGGTTAATATATGATTGATTTCAGGAGTTAAAATGACATTCTTTTATACTGTTATGATTTAGTTGTTGCACCTTATTTACATTCCATACCTAAATTTGTTATGCGGCCTTCTGGCCAGTGCGTTCATGCCGCAGTGTTAGGTACGAGTTGGTGATCCTTGCTCTTAGGATCTCTGATTTTTGGGAAGAAGCTCCATTCACTCCGGAGGCTTATCTTTTGCACAGGTTCACGATGTTGTAGATTTATGTACATTCGTGGTATGGTATCACGACCGTTCTGGGCGTGGCGGTGCCTTACCCGGCACCCAAGTAGACATACATCGAGTAATCGTGAATATAAAACAAAACATGAAACAAAATGAAGTGAGAAACAGTTTTTCTGAGAAAAGTTGCCTTCCGTATATATTTAAACATAAAACTTGAACTCGAACAGTTACATCCTTTTTACAAACTCTTCCCATAACAGTACTACAGACCTCTAAGAGTTTTATAACAACAACGACGGGACGGGCCCATACCCACACGAAAGTACCTACAATGACAGGGGACTATACGAAAGATAAGCCCGAGAAACGGAGCTTCCCAAAGCTGAATCGTGATCCTATGGCGAGGATCGACGATCGGTGTACTCTACTGCGGCATGACGCGGCCCCGAGGTCGATGCAATGTACCAAGTATGTGGCCCGAAAATCGTAAATGAAATCATAGTAGTCTATATAAAGCAGAGACATGTATGATAACCAAACTACATTTCACAATAAATAAATCATGTCAAGTCGGGGACTCACGCCTCAAAGTCATCACTCAAATATGGCTATGGGTCTCACGCCCACAATATCAATCATGCGTGGAATACCTTCCTCATTTGGCGATCTATGATATAAAAGCACCAATGAATACACATGAACACGAGTCCCACGTGTCATAATAAAACCATACGGAGTAATGCGAAGGCATGGCGACTACTAAAACCCACAGTACCAACAATGCCATAAAAGCGTATCACGAGGTCTTTCTAGACGCGCCATATGATCGAGCGTGCCACTCGCCTCGGTATCAATGCGCGTCAAATCCTGGAACTTCCGCGACTCCGCATAGGCCACGTAGGCCCGCATGAGGTATTCCCGCGTCGAGGGTAGCTACTCCCGGCATCGCCACGGACGTGGTCGCATGGCCACATAGACCGCATGGCCATATAGACCGCACACTAACACGGAACTCGTAGCTCCGCATAGGCCACGGACCCGCGTGCAGGTATCTCGAATCATAGTCACAGACCGCATCGAGGTACCCCGCATCGGAGGGCAGTTTAACCCCCGGTATAACATGTCAAGTGGTGAGTGGTACAATACTAACATAACGGCTTATCGTTAAACAACATAAGCACAATCAAGGGAAACCCCTTTACACAAACATCACAAGATACTAACACACGTAGCATCCTAACATGTTTACTTATCAAATCAACAAGAAAGTATTACAAGGCTATCACCAACCAACATAATCAAATTATTCACACAAGGTACTTTCTACTTTATGTCAACAAGTTCGGGTTTTTATCCCCAAAGTACTTCATACATTAACTCTTTAAAAGATCTGTTTCTTTCACAAAAGTCACATGATACCCGTAGTATAAAATAGAGTGACTATCTTTTTAAGTAAACCAAAACAATTTCCCTTTTTAAAGACAAGTAACAACCTTCTTTTCCAAAAGTTCAAGTTTGCCTAAGTTCAAAGACTCAAGTCTCTTATTTTCGAAAGGTTTTGTGGTTCATAGTCTTAATCACTTAATAATATAATTCTCTTTTAAAACAATTTGAAACATATGCCTTATGTGTGAGTAGGTTATTCTTGTTCATAACAATCTTATTAAAGCAGCCATGATCTAGGAAATGTAATATCATTTTGTCTCATCTTAGCTTCTATGCAGATGAAGATTTCTACAGGTTTTAATAATACTTAATTAGTCAATACATTTCCTTTATTAAGCATGCCGTGGTTTGTTGGTACTTATTCTCATTTCTGAAATCAATATAAGGCGTTCATAAACAATTAAGTAAACCGTTCCTTTTATCTCTCTTAAGTCGTTATACCTAACTTCCCATAAAGCTAGTATAACTCTTAAGCTTTTAAAACCAAGTATTACTCTTCTTCAAAAAAAAAACGATTCTTAATTCTTTTGAAATACTTCAAGATTCTTATTATTTAGACTCAAGTCAAAAGACATCGCAGTAAAACCACGTTCAGTTAACACACGTACGTCTACCGTACTATATATATTCTTTTAAAATATCATGCTCAAGAGGATAGGAAGAATCACATACCTCGCGACGATTATCGACAATTAGCAAAACGCTCCATGGCTATAACGGCTAGCCTTGTCCACCTCTCAAGTATAACATGCCACTCGCGGAACTTTCAACCTTTAAATGCCATATACGTCTATGAACGTCTAGAATAATCTGTAGAATATTCTAAGCAGTAGGTTCTTAATTCTACGGAACATTGGTCAGCACTTCCCTACCCGTCAAACTACACAAGTCATCGTAAATACGGTCTATGTAAATCTGGTTCAATCTTCTTCTTTAATATTCTTCGATGTGATTTCAATTCAATTCTCTTCTCTTATACCATCCTTCTATATATCTTATACTCATTTCTATACAACTACGATGTAATTTCCAATTCTGATAGAAGGGCGAGTATTTACCTCGATAAGCCCAAAATTATCCAAGATTTAATGTCGATCCTGAGCAACGTTTAGCTCCTACTCTGGGCGCTCCAACCCGCTCCAAACAACCCTTAGAATTTCTACGCAACTTCTTAATACTTCAACCAATTATGAAGATTTTCCTTAGGGTTTCGTTTTGTGGTGAAGGGAAGTATAGTAGTATTCGGGCTTTTAGTATAGGGTAACCTTGGAATACTACAGTATTTGGGCCAGTATTTTGGAATAGTAACAATACTTGGAGAGTATTTTCTACCAAGGGGTATGTTTGGACGAGAGCAACTCGAGGAAGGGGGTGTGTGGCGGGAGAAACTACTACAAGGAGGAGGACTTGGGCGAGAACCACTCAAAGGAGGAGGATTTTTAAGACATAGAAGTCATTTGAGGATGAATAAATCCTTCAACTAAGGGGTATTTATAGGGCCTTGATGGCCAAGATCAAGACAAGTGGTGGGCAAGTGGAGGTGAAGATTTGCACAAGTGCACCCTAGCCATCTACTCCACAAATCACTCCAAACATTGACCCAGTTTTAGGCCACAAACATGCCAGAGCGCTGACCAATCGGCCACATGATCGCCACTCGAGGTGACAAGTGTCGCCCTCTCGTTGGTCCAAAATATTTCATCTCTCGGAAAAAATCCGCAAAAATTATTAATGTCGCAACCGTAATTTTCCCCCCGCAAAGTTTGGAAAACGTTTCGTCGGAAAACAATTCTTTTCGGGGGTTGTGCACAAATTTCGTCCATTGCCTAACTTAAGGCTTAAACTTTTGTACGTACGTCCTCACGTACATATTCTGGAAATACGGGGTATAACATTCTCCCCTCCTTAGAAACATTCGTCCCGAATGTTCCTTCTCAAGACGGATAATGATAAGTTCCTCTTAACTTAAACAAGTTGTCAATGTCACACCTGGCCACAAAATAACACACGCGCAATTACTTAATCCAATTTCCACAAGGAATCACCTCTATTACCACAAAAGCTCCCACCCAAGGTCTAAAAGACACTCCCTTCGCACCTTCATTTCACAAAAGAAATGATCATTTCTATTCTCTTACCACATGCTCGCTTCTTCCCTTACTGGTGCGTACTCCTGCCGTACACTCGAACTCTTTCTCACAACTTACCACATTTATTTATTGCTTGGTGTCCAAAATCTAGGGTTACTATCTCCAACTTGGTCATCATTAGCGGGAACACTGGATGGATCTCGATACTTTTCGAACATAGCAACATAAAATACCGGACGTCACCCTGAACTCCAAGTGTCGACGCCGATCATCCGCACGACTTATGTTGACTCTGAGCTGCCAATAACCTCTCCTGGATAAGCTTCACCCTATCTACATCCTGCTGAATCAAGTATGAGCCAACAATATGTACCTTGCCAACATCGAACCAATCGGCGGCAACCTACACTACCGCCTACAAGGCGTCATAAAGCGACATCAGAATCGAAATGGTAGCTATAAAACACTCCTCAACAGAGGCAAAAATCCTCGCGTACCCACGAAAATCTAAACACCGACCAGGGTGAATGCGTCTGAGACTCACTTTGAGTTCCAACCCGCTTGGTAAAACTTCGAGAAAAGAAATAGTCGTAACACAGGCTGTTTGCTGTCATAAGGTGAAAGTAGGCACCTCGTGTAGCCTTACAACCTTCTCGATATATAACATCTCGCATAACCCACTGCCAAGTAAACGGTCCTGACTGAAAGACAAGATGGGCAGACCTCATCGGCCCGACTACTGGTCGAACGCATCCACGAACTTCGTCTGGTTAACTAAACTTGGGCCTAACACCTCGTGACCCACGCTAGCGGGACCACGAACGGCCCACCATTGCATTCTGGTCGCGGGTTGACCGCGATCGTTCTCAACGGCCGCTATCGCAAAACTCTTGTTTCCGATCCGAACAATCTCACCATGGTCACGAAAACTTAGTGGTCTTTAGCTCAACTACCCTCTTTCATTTCATACCACTCGGGGACTTATCACACAAACATATCTCACGTATACTATGCACTCCGATAAGGTCAAAATAAATCTTTACTCAAGATGTCACGACCCGTTCGGGCCGTGGATCTGCTTAGGGCACCCAAGTAGTCATACATCGAGTAATCGTTGAAATATAAAGCAAGACATGAAACGATTTATAAAATAAGACACAATTTATGAGAGAAAACATCGCCTTTCGGCGTATATATATAATCATGGTTTAGCGATTACATCCGAACATGCATAACATGACTCTGGACCTACAGGAAAGATCTGACTATGGCGGGACAGGGCCCGCCATACCCTGTATACAAAACTATCTACAACAGGGAGATCATGCCAAAAGTAGAGCCTCGGAAGAGATGGAGCTCCCGACACCAACGTAGAGATTCTAAGGATGCGGATCTAGCACCTGCTTGCCCTTACCTGCGGCATGAACACAGCCCCCCGAAGGAGGTCAGTACAACAGGTACTAAGTATGTGAAACTGTAAAGTACTTAAATGAAAACATATCATTTATAAAACCGGTTTACAAATATGTGTGAAACAACGAGAAACCGCACGTAGTGCCATCACAAACAAGAGCAACAATAGGTAGCGTAATAAGTCTTGTCTAGGTGCGAATGATCGAAAGCAGGGCCACTCGCCCACATCATCATTCTGCAAGCCTAATCCTGAACTCGAGTCGCGTAGGCCACTCGCGTGGGCGCGTGAGGTATAACCCGCATCGAGGTAGGCTACTCGGCGTAAATCTGCCGACTCATTGTCCGCATGGCCACATGGCCGCGTGAGGCATAACCCGCATACTAACACGGAACTCGTAGCTCCGCATAGGCCCACGGACCGCATGAGGTATTCTCGAATCATGGTCCTGGACCGCTGAGTCTACCGCGTCGGAGGCGACTTAACCCCTGTATCATCTCGAGGTGAGTGATAGTATACTAACATAACAACTTATCTTTAAACAACATAAGCACAACAAGGATACTCACTTATACAAGCGTTACAAGATACTAACACATAGCATCATATCATGTCTACTTATCAAACCATCTTATTATTCTTTTCACAATATAAGTCATTTATAAACACATAGGCAAACTTGTTTCTTTTATCAATCTTAAGTGGTTATACTTAACTTCCCGTAAAGCTAGTATAACTCTTAAGCACATTTAAAAACCAATTAGTTCTCTTTAAAATGATTCAGTATTCTTTTGAAATGCTTTCAGATCTTTATTATTCAGGCTTAAGCGTGAGGCATTCATAGTAAGTGTTATTCGGGCTTAAGCGGTGGCATTCTGTAAGTGTTATTCGTGCTTAAGTCAAAGACATTGCCGTAGTTATTATTCGATTAACACGTACGTCTACGTACTATATATATATTGTAAAATATCATGCTTTAGGAAGAATCACATACCTACCGTGAAAACCACCGCCAAGTTGAATATGTCGTGGAGAGTCGGCCTATAATAGTCACAGATATCTATCAAAGACTACTCGAAGGTCATTCTAAGCGGAGGGTTCACAATTCTACGGAAAGTCGGGCGCCTGACCACTACCGGTGAGCTATATAAGTCTCATTGTGAAAACGATCTATGTAGTCTGATTCAATTATTCTTCTTTTAAACCCTTCTTTGTGATAACATTCAATTCTATACGTGATATACTTCTAAGTATTTATACTTACTCTTATACTACAACGATAAGTATTCTCTAATTCAAAAGAGGTTAGGATTAGTTACCTCGGTAAGCCCAATAATATCCTAGAAAAGTCGCGCTGAGCAGGTTTTGCTCTAAGTTGTATGCTCGAGAAACCTTAGAAGTTTTTCACAACTTCTACTAAGTAGTAAGGTATTTGGGCTAGGGTATTTTGGGCATTATAACAATACAAGAAGGCAACTTTCTACCAAGGGAGGGGGGGGTAGATTTTTGGCTAGGCTAGGGGGTATTCGGCCAGGGCCTTCACGAGGAGGGGAGGAGTGTTGGACGAAAAGATCTACAAAGGGAGAGGAGAGGATTTTCAAGACTTGGAAAGCTTTGTGGATGAAGAACTCTTCATCTTAAGGGGGGTATTTATAGGTCAAGAAGTGGCCAACCATATGGCGAATTTAGACAAGTGCAAGGCAAGTGTAGGGTGAGGATTAACTATACACAAATATCCTACCAACTCATGACTTGTGCACAAGGCACAAAAAACGTGCCATTACTTAGCCAATTCGTCCAAATGGACGATTTGAAGTCCACCAATTGGAGGTGCCAAGTGTCGCCCTCGTTGGTCCAAAATGTTTAAATCTCTCGGAAAAATCCGCAAAAATTAGAAATGGCATAGCGGAATTTATCCTACGAAAGTGGGAAACGTTTCGTCGGAAAGCGATTCTTTAGCGAGTTGTGCACAATTTCGAACTTGGCCTAATCTTTAAGGCTAAACTTTTGCGTATTCCCTTACGTACATACTGCGAAATACGGTATAACATTCTCCACTTAGAAACATTCGTCGAATGTTCCTTCCCAAACGATTAACGATAAGATTCTTCATAACTTAAGCGGTTTGCAAATGCCACGCGGCCACAAAACAACACTTAGGCATAACGATAACGAAAATTTACAAGTAGGAAAGTGAATTTACGGAGGTGTGGGAATAGGTGAGATACTTCCGCCTCATGTCCTCACCGGCTTCCTATGTCATCTCCTCACGAGCTCGTTCGCCACAAGACTTTGACGGAAGCCACGTCCGCCGTCATGAGCGCTAACGACGATCGACTATCGCTATGGGAATCTCTCATACGATAACCCCTCGGTCACTGGACATCGTCAATCGGGTGCACCCTAGATGGATCCCAATCGTCTCGCCGGCGTAGATCGTGAAACACGGATCACCGCCTCGGATCGGACGGAGATCCAACTCGTAGGCAACCTTGCCTACCTGCGGACAATACGAAACGGCCATGTACCTTGGTGAGCTTCTTCTTCCCGAATCTCATCACACCGCCATGGGTGACACGCTAGGAAAACCCAATCATGAACCTCGAACTCAAGATGCCGGCGGCGATGATCTGCATCGACTTCTGTCGACTACGACATTGTCGATAGCCGCTCTCGGATAAGCTTCACCTTATCCAGCACTCGTACCAAATCTGGTCCCACTCATTGCACTCGCCCACATCGAACCAACCTATAGGCGATCTGCACTTCCTCCATACAAGGCCTCGTAAGGCGCCATCGAATCTTTGGAGTGGTAGCTATTATTATCTGCGAACTCAACTAGAGGCAAATGATCCTCCCAACTACCAGAAGTCAATAACACGGGCTCGCGACATATCCTCGAAGTGCGGATAGTGCGCTCTGCTGTCCGTCCGTGCGTGGATGAAATGCGATGCTCGGGCTCACTGCGTCCCTAAACCCCTCGGAAGGACCTCGAAGTTAGCCGTAAAGCGGGCTCACATGCGATATGATCGAAGTAGGGACTCCATGCGATCGGCGATCTCTCGGATGTAAATGCGGCATAATCCTCGGTAGAAAAAGTCGTCTGACGGGAAGAAAGTGGGCTGATTTCGTCGACTGTCGACGATAACCCATATAGAATCATGTCTCCTCCGAGTGCGAGGTAATCTGTGATGAAGTCCATGTTGATTACCTCCACTTCCGGTCGGGATCTCAATCGTCAGAACAAACCACGGGCCTGCGGTGCTCTACCTTCACTGCGACAACATGGGCGAGCTACGAACTCTGCAACGTCTCTCTTAAGCCATCCCACCAATACGGATCTAAGGTCGTGGTACATCTTGGTCGACCGGATGGATAAATGCTTGACATGTGCTTCCCAGAACCTGCTTTGCCAAGTCACGAAACATCCGGAACACATGCGCCTCAAACCTTAGCACCCGTGGTGCTACCTCAAAGACCCTTGCCCTCACGAAGAGCTGTATCACGATATCGAATCAAAGCTGGATCCTCGAACTGTTGCCTCTTCACCTCCCCGACGATGGAAGACTCGGCAACCTCACGAACTCTAACCCCACTGCTATCAGAATCAATCAAGCGGACACCAAGGCTCGCTAATCGATGCAAATCACGAACCATGTCCCTCCTCTCTAGCGTCCGATAGGCTCCCCATCGACCTACGACTAAGAGCATACGCCTGGCATTGGCCTTCCCGGGTGGTATAGGATATCAACATCGTAATCCTTAAGCAACTCTAACCACCGTCTGCCGTAAGTTCGGCTCCTCTGGTGAAGATATCTTTGGAGGCTCTTGTAGTGCGTATAAATATCCACGTGAACCCGTACAAATAGTGCCTCGGATCTTCAAAGCGTGAATCACGCGCCAACTCCAAATCATGGGTGGGGTAGTTCCTGCGTGTTTCTTGGTGTCGGGATGCATATGCTATAACTACGCCATCGCATCAACACACGTCCCAACCCGATGCCCGCGTCACAATACACAACATAACCGTGCGGACCTGCGGAAGAGTAAGAAGCGAGGGCGTCGTCAATCTCTCTTTCAAAGAATCGGAAACCACGCTCACAAGCATCAGTCCACGGAACTTTGCGCCACGAGTCGGCTAGTCAATAGTGCGAAGATAAAGCAAACTTCTCCACGAACGCCGATAATAACCCGCAGGCCCGAGCTGCGAACCTCTGCCGGAGTAGTAGGTCTCGGCCAAGTCTGCGCCGATCTTGGCGTATCAACTCGAATGCCATCAGCCCGACAATATGCCCAAGAAACGCCATGAAGTCAACAAAACTCACATTTGGAAAACTTGGCGTCAATCGCTGGTCTGGAGAAGCTACGGCCTGATCCTCAAATGCTCCGCATGCTCACTCTGGCGAGAATAAACGAAGATATCATCAATGAACACTATCACAAGCGTGTCCAAAATGGTTTGAACACTCGGTTCATCAAATCCATGAATCTGGCCGGAGCATTGGTCAACCCAAAAGACATGACCTGAACTCATAATGCGTGCGGGTCGGAATGCGATCCTAGGGACATCCGCCTCCGACTACTTTGATGATAGCGATCGCAGATCAATCTTGAGAAACATCTCGCACCACTGAATCGTCGAACAAATCATCAATCACAGGGAGGGTATACATTCTTAATGGTCACCTTGTTCGTGCTGTAATCAACACATGCGCGGCGTCCGTCCTTCTTCTTCACGAACAATCTGGCGCCGGGGAGAAACACGGGCCTAATGAAGCCCTTCTCTAGCAAATCCCTGCCGATCCTTGACTCTCTCAACTCGGCGGTGCCGTTACGTATGGCGGAATGGAAATAGGCGGTGTCGCAATATGTCAATACAAAACTCGATCTCCTCTCGGGAGGATACGGAGGTAAATGCGGAAACACGTCGGGAACTTCGTGACTCTTTGAACGGTGAAAATCTGGTACGCGCCTTTCAAGATATCAAACACGACGAGATGGTAGATATACCCTTCTGCACCATCTTACAGCTCGAGGTAGGAAATAAACCTACCACCGGCGTCTGCGTGCTCCTCGCTCAACAATGGCTCGCCGAGGAAGCTGGGCGTACTACTCTCTCTCTGCGGTCTACATTGGCGTAGCAGAAGCTAGCCAATCCATCCCCATAATCACGTCGAAGTCAATCATCTCCAACTCTATCAAGTCGGCTAAGTGCGACGTGTAAATGGTCACAGACAAGCTCATATACCCGCCGAGCTACCACCGAATCACCCATTTGGCGTAGCTACCTCGAAAGCGGTCTATGGACTCGGGCTCTATCCCTATCCTACTAGCAACAGGGAGATATATAGGGCCAGTAGAACCGGATCTATCAAAGCATACATCAAACCCGAGCGATAAGGTACAGTGGCGACATCGGTGAGGCCTCACGATCTGTCGGTGGACAAAGCATAAATGCGATTCGAGGACCGCTAGAAGCTGGGACACGAGCCGACCTCTGCGCGACCTACGACCGCGGCACCACGCCTCGGGCGAGTAGCGTAGGAGATGATAGGCGGCCACGTAACACGAAGGCTGAGCCTACCACGTAGCGCCCCGGTCGGACGATCCTCGCAAAGTGACCTGCTGGCCTGGCCCAGCAACAAGATCCATAAGTAGTACCACACTTCCCGTAATGGGATCTACCGTCGGCCACTGGCTGAGGGTGGTCCGTCGGCGATGCCTGCTACTCTGGACGTGCGAAGCCACAGGGCCCCAGTACGCCCTCGAAAACTCGGCTATCTTGAGGGCCCGGTGCAGAGTGCTCTGGTGGCGTGGTGCGAATCAGGCTGCTGCTGAGGCCGCCCACGATAACCACGGAAGACCCTCGTCCTGGCCTTAACCTGCTGCTATGCGTCGACTCGTCGACCTCTGCGCTCGCCGCGTCAGGCGTGAGCTGCGTGCGGGTAATGTCCATACGGTGGAGAGAAACCCCGCATGACTTCGGCCATATAGTCGTCAAGCCGGTGACATAGCGGTGTACCACTATCCTCCATATCTGCTACCAATCTTTGGGACATATCGAGCCAATGAATCAAACTCGACATTGTACTCACAAGGCGGTCGTCCTGCGCCTTAGCGGTAAAATCTATCACCGCGCCTCGCCATGCTGTGAGGCAAGAAGTAGTGAGAAAGCCTCGAGAACTCATCCCAGTAGGCGGGCGCGTGCTCTCCCGGGATAACTCTATGAATCAAACCAATCATTGCGGTATCACGCGGCCTATGTGAACCAAAGATCACGGACTCGGTCTCGGCGTACGATCACTCTCAAAATCCTCTGAAGGCGACGGATGAACTCCTGCGGATCATCCTCCGGCCTCGACCCGTAAAACTCCGTGCTCTGACTCGAGAAGTCTCGTAGCCTCAAACTCTGCGCCTCGGGTGAACAGATGCGGCCCGAGTGGAGGCTGGGCTGGCCGCGTCCGGCCTCTCTCGTGTCGGGCCTGACTTTAGCCAAAAGCTGGGCCGTCTCCTTGCCTAACTCCTCGCGGTGTGGGGCGGGAGGTGTGGGTGCTTGTGGTCTCTTTGGGCGGCGTCATAGAACTCGCCGTCTGGTATAGGCGGGCACGAGCCCTCGTAACTACGGGTGTCTGCTGGCGGCTCCGCTTTGCACTTGCCATCCGGGCGGGTTGCCTTACGTGGAGGCATAGCGATACAGAAAGGAATCGTTAGAGGGTCCAACCTATACCCGCCTTCTAAAGCACGATCTCGGAATGAGAAGAATGGAAACCAATCCTAAATATCCTATAGCCTCACGATTATTGGTGTGGTGCACATACAGATAATCAAGACTTACTAGATCTGATGCAGAGACACTTTCCGAGGATTAAGCGCTCGATACCACTTTTGTCACGACCCGTTCGGGGCAGTGGTGTCTTTCTTAGGGGCACCCAGTAGTCATACATCAGTGAATCGGCGGAAATATAAAGCAAGACATGAAACAGTTTATAAAATAAGACACAATTTATGAGAAAACATCGCCTTTCGTATATATATAATCATGGTTTAGCATTTACATCGACCTTTGTACAACATGACTACAGACCTCTGAAAGATACAACTATGGCGGACGGGGCCGCCATACCTGGCTATATAAAACTATCTACAACAGGAGATCATACCAAAAGTAGAGCCTCGGAAGAGATGGAGCTCGGCAGCGTAGAGATCCTAAGGATGCGGATCTAGCACTGCTTGCCCTTACCGCGGCATGAGCGCAGCCCAGGAAGAGTCGATACTGTGGTACTAAGTATGTGAAAGCAGAAAGTACTTAAATGAAAACATATCATTTATAAAACCGGTTTACAAATATGTGTGAAACAACGAGGAAAGCGCATAGTGCGCCACATCACAAACAAGAGCAACAATAGGTAAGCGTAATAAGTCTTGTCTAATTGCGAATGATCGAAGCAGGCCACTCGCCACATCATCTGCAAGCCTAATCTGAACTCGAGTCGCGTAGGCCACTCACGTGGGCCGCGTGGTATAACCCGCGTCGAGGGTGCTCTCCTGGCGTCGTCCTGGACTCATTGTCGCATGGCCACATAGACCGCGTGAGGCATAACCCGCATACTAACACGGAACTCGTAGCTCGCGCATAGGCCCCACGGACCCGTGAGGTATTCTCGAATCACGGTCGCATCGCTTTGAGTCTACCGCGTCGGAGGAAGCTTAACCCCAGATCGTCTCAAGAGGTGAGTGATAGTATACTAACATAACAACTTATCTTTAAACAACATAAGCACAACAAGGATACTCACTATACAAGCGTTACAAGATACTAACACACGTAGCATCATATCACGTCTACTTATCAAACCATCTTATTATTCTTTTCACAATATAAGTCTGTTATAAACACATAGGCAAACTTGTTTCTTTTATCAATCTTAAGTGGTTATACTTAACTTCCGTAAAGCTAGTATAACTCTTAAGCACATTTAAAACCAATTAGTTCTCTTTAAAATGATTCGGTATTCTTTTGAAATGCTTTGGATCTTTATTATTGGCTTAAAGCGTGAGGCATTCGTAAGTGTTATTCAAGGCTTAAAGTGAGGCATTGCCGTAAGTGTTATTCAGCTTAAGTCAAAGACATTGCCGTAGTTATTATTGGTTAACACGTACGCGTCACAGTACTATATATATATTGTAAAATATCATGCTTTAGGAAGAATCACATACCTTCCGTGAAAACCACCGCTAGTTGAATATGTACAAGCAGAGAGTGACTATAATAGTCACAGATATCTATCAAAGACTACTCGAAGGTCATTCTAAGCAGAGGTTCACAATTCTACGGAAAGTCGGGCAAAGACAACTACCCGGTGAGCTATATAAGTCTCTGTGAAAGCGATCCTATGTAGTCTGATTCATTATTCTTCTTTTAAACCCTTCTATCGTGATACTTGTTCAATTCTATTCGTGATATACTTCTAAGTATTTATACTTACTCTTATACTACAACAAGAAGTATTCTCTAATTCAAAAGAGGTTAGGATTAGTTACCTCGGTAAGCCCAATAATATCCTAGAAAAGTCGCGCTGAGCAAGGTTTTGCTCTAAGTTGTATGCTCGAGAAACCTTAGAAGTTTTTCACAACTTCACTAAGTAGTAAGGTATTTGGGCTAGGGTATTTTGGGCATTATAACAATACAAGAAGGCAACTTTCTACGAGGGAGGGTAGATTTTGGCTAGGCTAGGGGGTATTCGGCCAAGGGCCTTGTGAGGAGGAGGAGTGTTGGACGAAAGATCTACAAAGGGAGAGGAGAGGATTTTCAAGACTTGGAAAGCTTTGTGGATGAAGAACTCTTCATCTTAAGGGGTATTTATAGGTCAAGAAGTGGCCAACCAATGGCCAAGATTTAGACAAGTGCAAGGCAAGTGTAGGGTGAGGATTAACTATACACAAATATCCTACCAACTCGACTTGTGCGAGGCACAAAAGCGTGCCATTGCTTAGCGATTCGTCCAAATGGACGATTTGAAGTCCACCATTGGAGGGTGCCAAGTGTCGCCCTCCGTTGGTCCAAAATGTTTAAGTCTCTCGGAAAAATCCGCAAAAATTAGAAATGGCATGGCGGAATTTATCCTACGAAGTGTGGAAGCGTTTAGTCGGAAAGCGATTCTTTAAGCGAGTTGTGCACAATTTCGAACTTGGCCTAATCTTTAAGGCTAAACTTTTGTACGTATTCCCTTACGTACATACTCTGGAAATACGGGGTATAACACAAGATGGCCTCACCTCTAAGGTCTCCACGTATAAAATTCTAAGGCTCACACTTTCCCTATCCCCAATCTTACCCTTTTAACTAACCATGATTTCTAATCACAATTAACACAATGCTATCAGAACATAACACTTAAGATATATAATCTTATCACACATACAAATCTCAGAGGTTAAGGATATACCAGATGTATCTCTTTCACTACATTTGTCGTAATCAATCACCTTACTTTGTGCATGGAAAGGTGATGAACTAGCTGCGGATCTGAGAGAATTCGAGTCTCTACACGCGCCACCTGCAGGGACAATTTCTATAAAATGGCCTGGCTTAGCCGTAAAACAAGTGTCGAAGAAGTGACACTCATGATAATGACAACACCGCCGGCGAGGTGGGGTGGCTCCTCAGCTAACACGTTTCCTCTCAGAACTCTTTGAATCTGCGGCGATCTAGTAGGTGAGTCCTCCTACTTGCATCCTCCTACTAGGACACCCTTCACCACGACCACACGTTTTAGCGAGTAAAACAAGCACGACAAAAGATGACATTCCGGGATGGCGCTGCCCATCCGTGAATAATGAGGAAAATCTGAACGGTGGCTAGAACCTCACGTATAGGCGTGAACCGGAAGCCACGGAGCTCGACCAACTCCTGCATACCCGAGCGTCCAAATGCAGCGGAGGACCACTGCCTTGGCGGAGGCGCATAACGATCTGCTTTGAGAAGGTCGCCTCGAAAGTTACAAGGACCGACATTACGGACCTCTTACCTGCGACTTTGGTTAACCCGTCGATCCCACGTTCTCGACTTTCGCATAAGCTGTCACTTGAGCCATGCTCGTGCATTGAAGAGCTACTCTTGCACAACCCTCTTAGATAATCATCAAGACCGTGATAGCCGGTACATAATATACTCTCGGTTGCTAAATCCATAGCTAGTAACGGTGCGTCTCTTTGCAATCCATACTTCTGCCATCGTCGTGGGCCCGAAGGTTCAAATATCATGGCGCGATGAGGCGATGTCACTGCGCTGACTCTGCTGGTTTGGCGTCGTCGCAGAACTCCGAATGAAGCACCCGTGTGATGATTGGGCTTGTGCCTCGTAACCTACGCTCTACTCGCGACTCCGCCGCTTTGCCATACGGGCGGGTTGCCCTTACGGAGGCATAGCGGTAGGGAAAGAAATACGTTAGAGGGTCCAACTTATAACACGGCTACAGGCACGATCTCGAGTGAGAAGAATGGAAACGATCCTAAATATCCTATAGCCTCACGATTATTGGTGTGGTGCACAACACAGCGATAATCAAGACTACTAGATACGGTCTGTAGACACTTTCAGAGATTAAGCGCTCGATACCACTTTTGTCACGAGATTCGGGCGTGGTGTGCCTCTGGGCACCCAGTAGACATACATCAGTGTCGGCGAGAATATAAAACAAAACATGAAACAAATGAAGTGAGAAAGCTTTTTACGAGAAAAGTTGCCTTCGTTATATATATAAACATAAAACTTGAACTCGACGATTTACATCCTTTTACAAACTCGCCCATGTGATCTCTGCACTTCAGAGTTTTATAACAACAACGACGGGACAGGGCTTCACCATACCCCAGAATGTAAGTACCTCTGATGAGGACTATACGAAAGATAAGCCTCGGAGAAAGCGGAGCTTCCAGCAATGACGTGATCTATGAGCGAGGATCGGCGGCGGTGTACCTCTACCTGCGGCATGAGCGGCCCAGAAAGAGGTCGTCTGGCATGTACCAAGTATGTGAAACTGAAAAATACTTTAAATGAAATCATAGTAGTCTATATAAAGCAGGAGACATGTATGATAACCAAACTACAGTTCATGATAAATAAGCGGTCATGTAGTCGAGGACTCACGCCAAAGTAAATCACACTCGAAAGAGCTATGGGTCTCACGCCCATCAATCATGCCCGTGGAATACCTTAAATCGCGGCGATCTATGATATAAAAGCACGAAGGAATACCATGAACACGGGTCCCACTCAGGTCATAATAAAATCGTGCGGGGTAAGTCTGAAGGCGTAGACTACTAAAACCGCAGTGCAATGCCATAAAGCGTATCACGAGGTCTTTCTAGGCCGCGCGTATGATCGAAGCGGGCCACTCGCCTCTCGATATCAATGTGCGTCAAATCTGGAACTTCGCGGCCGCATAGGTACGCACATAGTCCGCATAGGTATTCCGCGTCGGTAGCCACTCCGCGTCTTCTGGACGTGGTACGCCGCCACGTAGACGCGTAGCCCGTATAGGCCGCACACTAACCGGAACTCAGAGCTCATTATCACGACCGAACCGCGTGTTGCGTGTGCCTACCGGGCACCACTAGTGATACAACATCAGTGTCAGGAACATAAAACAAGGCATGAAAATATTATGAAGTAAGAAACAATAATCGGAGAAAACTTGCCTTACGGCGTATATATAAATCAATTTTAAAACGACGATTCATCCATTACAACTACGCCCGCAATTACTTCTGGACCTACAGAATGATCGACAACAATGGCGGACGGGCCCGCCCGTACCGCGAATGTAAATACCTCAACGAGACTATACGATAAGCCTCGGAGAAGCGGAGCTTCATCTGTTGACGTGACCCGAGAACTAGGATCAACGACCGGGTGTACCTCGACTGCGGCGTAGGCGGAAGAGTCGATGCAATTGCAGTATGGCCCCGAAAATGCGTAAATGAAATCATAATAGTCTATAAAGCGAGAGACATGTATGATAACCAAACTACGATTTACAATAAATAAGCGATCATGTCAAGTCGAGGACTCGCGCCTCAAGTAATCACTCGACGTAACTATGGGTCTCGCGCATAACATCAATCATGCGTGGAATACCTTCGCTGTAGCCAGGTGATTTATGATAAAAAAAGCATCAAGCACTACTGCTGTGAACACGAGGTCCGCTGTGTCCTAATAAAGCGATCTTTATCACGACCGAACTCGGGCGTGAACGGTGCCTACGGGCACCCTAGTGATACAACATCGTGTAATCGCGGAACATAAAACACATACATGAAACAAATGAAGTACAAAACGATGTCCGAGAAAACTTGCCTTCGGCGTATATATAAATAACAACTCTTACAAATGAGCAGTTTAATCCTTTTTACAAACCACCTTGCGTGATACTTCAGACATACAGAAATGATATGGCGGATGGCGGGACGGGCCCGCCATACCACAGAATGTAAATACCTGACGAGGACTATACGAAGATAAGCCTCGGAGAAGCGGAGCTTTCAACGCAATGACGGGACCTAAGGCGAGGATCAACGGCCCGGTGTACCTTTACTGCGGCGTGAACGCGGCCCGGGAGAGTCGATCAAGATACCAGTATGTGAAACATGAAGATAATGTAAATGAAATCATAGTAGTCTAGAAGCGGGAGACATGTATGATAACAAACTGATTCCTGATAAATAGCGATCGTGTCTAGTCGAGGACTCACGCCTCCAGTCATCACTCGATATAACAATGGGTCTCGCCCGCAACATCAATCATGCGTGGAATACCTTCATTCTTGGCGTGATCAATGATAGAAAAGCACTAAGGAATACATATGAGCAATGAGTCCGCTGTGTCCAAATAAAAAAGATGCGGGTAAGTGCGACGAAGGCATAGCTACTGCGCCAGCAAGATTAACGGTCATAAAGCGTATCATGATATACATCTGTAGCCGTCACATGATCAAAGGCGGTGTTTCGCGCCAATATCAAATGTGCGTCTAGCGGAACTCCGCAGCGCGTAGGCCAATCTCATAGGCCGCGTGAGGTATAACCACATCGAGGCGGTACTCCGGCGTAAATCGCGGACTCGCGATCCGCGTAGCGCGTGACCGTAAAGACGTAGCGTACACTAACTCGTAGAGCTCACATAGGCCCCGAGGACCCGCGTGAGGTATTCTCGAATCATGGTCTGGACGCTTTGAGTCTACCGCGTGGAGGCTTAACCCGGGAAACCACGGTGAGTGGTATAATACCAACATAACGATTTATCGTTTAAACAACCTAAGCATAATCGAGGAAAACCCTTTACCTGAAACATCGCGTACATCACTACTGCAGCGTCCTAATATGATTACTTATCAAATCAATACGAAGGTATTACAAGGCTATCACAAACCAACACACGATCGATTATACACACATTACATTCTCATTATATGATTAACAGATCGTATATCTATTCCCAAAGTACTTCATACATTATCTTTTAAAAGATGCGTTACTTTCACAAAAGTCACACAATACGTAGTATATGAAAATAGAGTGATTATCTTTTGAAGTGAATCAAACACTTATCTTTGTAAAATCAGTATGACATTATTATCGAGCGTCGAAGTTTGCCTAATTTCAAATGTTCACGTTTCTTATTTTATAAAGGTTTAAATAGTTCATAATCTTATTCATTTAAGAATATAATTCTCTTTTAACTATCCGAGAAACATGCCTTATATGTGAGTAGGATATTCTTGTTTATAACAATCTTATTACAATGACCACAATCTAGGAAATATCATTTTGTCATCTTAGCTTACATGCGGATGGAAGTTTCTCTTGGTTTTAATAATACTTAATCTGTCAAAACATTTCCTTTTATTAACGTTGCGATGGTTTGTCGATACATTACGATTCCAATCGAGAAAACATTCTTAGCGTTATACCTAACTTCATAAAGCTAGTATAACTCTTTAAGTTTTCAAAAAACCAAGTATTACTTCTTCTTTGAAATGATTCAAAAATCTTTTGAAATACTTCAAGTTCTTTATTAACACATAACAAGCGATTATAGTTCAAATCGATTACCTTTTAAAAACCACAAGTATTTTCTTACCAACGTAAAGTGTTATAACAACTTCCCATAAAGCCGTTATAACTTTATGTTTTAAACCAATCAAATACATTTAGCATATGTCGTCTACCGTGCTACATAGTTCACACATATCATGCTAGAAGAGATAGGAAGAGGTTCGCATACCTCGCGGCGAGTATCGACTAATAGCAAAAGCGCTCAAGTACTTCCAGCCGGTACTTCTGGCGGGAAGTCGCGCCACGCGTAGTACTCAACTATAAGGCCCTGGCGCTTTATTAATATTTAGATCCTTCGTAGAACATTCTACAGAAAATTGGCTGACACCTCCCCCGCATGGCGTAAATCTCCTCTATCGGAGCCGCGAAGCCAACCGGGGTTATCGTCTAAGCCGGACGTGCACAATTCGACCGCACAGAAAAGCTACCCAAGTCTGCATGTCACGGTCTATGTAAATCTGATTCGATTACTCTTCTTTGAAAGGTTTCTTATTATTCGGCTTAAGTCAAAGACATTGCGATAACAACGTTGATTCTATATATAGTATACTTGAACTATATAGTCTAACAATCATGTAATTTCCAATTACAATAGAGGACAAGATATTTACCTCGATAAGCCCATAATTATCCAAGTTTAAATGTCGATCTGAGCAAGGTTTAGCTCTCACTAAAGTGCGCTCCAGGCCGCTCAAACAACCCTTAGAAGTTCTAACCAACTTCTACTTATTACTCCAACTAACTATGGAGATTTTCCTTAGGGTTTCGGTTTGTAGTGAAGGGAAGTATAATAGTATTTAGGCTTTTACGTATAAGTATAACCTTAGAATACTACAAGGTATCTGGCTAAGGTAATTTGGGCATTATAACAATACTTTTGAGAGTATTTCTACCAAGAGGGGGTATTATACTAAAACAACTAGGCTGGTGGGGTACCCGGCTAGCACCCGAGGGGAAAGGGCTCTCGGCCAGGGGAGTGAGGCTCTTCGCCGAACTCTACTCAGGGAGGAGGAGGAATTTAACACTTGGAAATATTTAGGAATGGATGAACAAGTCTTCGAGGGGGTATTTATAGCAAAACCCAAGCGACCAGATGGCCAATCGAGCCATGTCTGAGGCAAGTGTAAGGCCTAGATCAAGCCAAGTGCACCCTAACCCTACTCCACCAAACATGGCACAAAACAAGCCACAAAACAAGGCCCAAAATAAGGGACCAATCAGACAAGGGCCAACCACCCGACCGCCCCTTTCTAAATCGATAGGGTAATCAGTGTCACCTCCGTTAACCTAAAATATTTAGTCTCTCGGAAAAATCCGCCAAAAAATATAAATGACATGGCGGAATTTTCCCTACGAAAAAGCTGGGAAAGCGTTTCATCTAAAAACGACTCTAATCGGGTGTTGTGCACAAGGTGAAAATCGCCAAGCCTACTTAAGCTTCAAAATTTTCTACGTCGTCCTACGTACGTCTGGCGAA
Organism: Przewalskia tangutica; assembly: GCA_029844215.1. Taxonomy (NCBI): domain Eukaryota; kingdom Viridiplantae; phylum Streptophyta; class Magnoliopsida; order Solanales; family Solanaceae; genus Przewalskia; species Przewalskia tangutica. Next base: position 53,191,258 of record CM056725.1, on the reverse strand, counting down.
ATCACGGGGTATAACATTCTCCTCTTAGAAACATTCGTCCGAATGTTCCATACAAATCTCAAAACAAGCGGCGGTATAGTCTTTACTACTATACTTACGAGAACAAATCTGCGCGCAGCCACGAAAACACCTCTAACATCACCAAAGTAATGATCGCGACTACGACACGCCATGCTCGCTTCTCCCTGCACTCGTCGTGATACCACTTTTGTCACTTTGCGCGAGGTTAGTGTCACTCGTGACGCAACAAATGATGCCGGGGCGTGCGATCCACGGTATCGTGCATACTCGAACTCTTACCACGTTTAAATCTTTGCTTGATCTCGCGGCTTCGGGGTTACTATCTCTAACGTGGTCATCATTAGCGGGAACACTGCAAATGGATCTCAGATACTTTTCCGATCATAACAATACGAAAGGCGGACGTCGCTGCAAGTCGGACGGCAAAGCTAACATATAGGCAACCCGCCTACTCTGCACGAATCTGTAAGTCCCAAGTAACTCGGGCTAAGTTCCTCTGTTTTCCAAAACTCGTCACACCCAAACCGGTGGTATCTTGAAGGCCGTCGGCACAGAACTCTAGCGTCGTCATGCAGATAATCCATACGATTATACGGTTTGCCAAAACCTCTTATAGATAAGCCATTTATCCGCGGCTGTTGGAACAAACACGAACCAACTATCTGAACGCCAACATCGAACCAATCGGCCGGACTTACACTTCAGCCCTACAAGGCCATAGGAGACATCCGAACCTTTGAAATGGTAGCTAACAACACTCGTGACGAGACAACAAACCTTACAACTACCACGAAATCGAGCAACGGCGGCGAATGCGGTCCCGAGACTACGCTGAGTTCACAACCACGCTGGTATAACTTCGGAAAAAAATGAAAATAGCCTGACAAGCCAGGCTTGCTGCACATTATAAGGTGGTAGGCACCGTCTGACCTTACAACCTTTACGATAAAACAACCTTTGCGGGAGTAAGCGATGCTGCTAGAAAACAAGGCGGTGACCTCGCCGGCGACTCTTGGTCGAATCGTCCGCAGTTCGCACGTTGGTTAACTAAACTGGGCCTAACACCTCGTAACTGACCCAAGCGGGACCACATGGCCCGGCCCAAACTGCAGCGGGTTGACGCGCGTGGCCTCGGCAGGACAGTGCAGCGCGCCATACTAGCTCGGCGGAACAATCTCGCTAATCACGTTACGAAAACCTAAGCGGTCTTCTTAGCTCGACTACCTCTTTCATTCCACGCTGCTCGGGGACTAATCCGCGACATAACTGCGTGCACTATGCATTCCTATAAAGGGTCAAACATAAACAATACATCTTTTACTCGAGATGGCCTTACCTGCAAGGTCTCTGCGTATAAAACTCTAAGGCTCGCACCTGCATCACCAAAATCTTACTCGGTTAACCATGCGATTTCTAATCACAACTAACACCTTGCTATCGAGAACATAGCACTTGGGTATACTACTTATCATCTGGGTCTACAGAGGGTTAAGGATATATCTATATCTTTGCTTGCTCCTTAGTACGTTACAATCAAACGCCTTAGAGCGTATAGCTAAGGAAGATGACAAACTACCGCGATCCTGAAGGCTAAGTCCTCCGCGAGGACACTCTTTCGACATCGGACACGGCGGTCGCGCAACAGCGTACCCGACTAAGGCGACATTCCACGGGATGGCGCTGCCCATGTGTGAACGAGAAAAAGCGAATCAGGATGGTGGAACCTCGTGTAGGCGTGAGCGGAAGCTCACGGGCTCTGACCAACTCCTGCGTACACGAGCGTTACGAACCATGGAGGACCTTTCTTGGCGATGGATGCGCATAATCTAATCTGGCTTTGGTGGCGACTCGCCTCATGAGTTACGAAGGACACTTTGCTCTGGCCTGCCTGCTGTCGCCCGTTAACGTGCGACCTGCGTTCCTCGACTGCTGCGCATAAGCGTACGAGGCCATGCTCGAGCCTGGCGAAGAACTTACTCTTTGCGACCTTTTCGTTGATATTCATCAAGACTCGCTGATGCGTCGGTATACTCTGCGGTAGTCGAATACATAGTTAGTAACGAGTCGCCTCGCGAAATCTATATTCTCTGTTCGGTCGTGGGCGAAGGTTCAAATATCATGGCGCGGTAATTTGCGCGGCGTGCTAAACTCTGTTGGGGCTAGTGGCGTCGCCAAAACTCCCGAATGAAGCACCACCCGGTGATGATTGGGCTGTGCCCAGCGTAACCTCATGTACTCACTGCTCATGACTCCTCATGCCTTGCGCCTCTGGGCGGGTTGCCTACGCGGAGGCATAGCAGTGAGGAAAGAAATCGTTAGAGGTCCGGCTTGAAACCTTACGACTCAAAGGCGCGATCTCAGTGAGAAAAATGAAACCAATCTAAATATCCTATAGCCTCACGATTATTGGTGTGGTGCGCAACACGATGTCGAACTCTTGGATCTGATGCGTAGACCTTTCAGAGTTAAGCTTGCTCACGATACCACTTTTGTCACGACCAGACACTGGGCGTGTTGGTGCCTTACCGGGCACACAGTGATCTGACATCGAGTGTCGGTGGAACATAAAACACATCATGAAACAAATGAAGTACAAAGCGATGTCTGAGAAAACTTGCACTTCGGCGTATATATAAATAACAACTCTTACAAATGAGCAGTTTAATCCTTTTACAAACCACGCCTGCTTGATTACTATAGACCTCTAGAAATGATATGGCGACGATGGCGGGGCGGGGCCAGCATGCCACGAATGTAAATACCTACGACGGCGGTATGCGAATAAACTCCGGAGAAGCGGAGCTTTCCCTGGCATTGTTGTGACCCTAGGCGAGATCAGCGGCGGTGTACCTTTACTGCGGCATGAGCGCGGCCCCGAAGAAGTCGATGCAAGCGGTGCAGTATGAAACATGAAGATCTGTAAATGAAATCATAGTAGTCACATAGAAAGCGGGAGGCGTGTATGATAACCAAACTACGATTCGCGATAAATAGCGATCATGTATCAGTCGGGACTCGCGCCCTCAGTCGTCACTCGATATAACAATGGGTCTCGCGCCCGGCATCAATCGTGCCGTGGAATACGCCGCCATGGCGTGATCGATGATAGAAAAGCACGAGGAATACATATGAGCGAGTCCGCTGTGTCCAGATAAAGCAGTCTGGGGTAAATCGAAGGCATGGCCAGGCTACTCACCAGCGATACTAACGAGGGTCATAAAGCGTGTCATGATGCCTCTGTCTAGGCCGTCGCGTGATCAA